>RJWM01000913.1:13472-180118 GCA_004363535.1 Dasyprocta punctata | reverse complement strand
CAAGCTCCCGGCCCTGGTTTTTTGAGGCAGGGTCGCACTATGTAGCTCAGGCCGGCCTTGCGCTCACGTTGTGGCCCAAGCCGGCCTCGAACCCACAACGCTCCGCCTACCTCAGCCTCCCGAGTGCTGGGATTAAAGGCGTGCGCCACCACGCCCGGCCTGGAGCCTCTGTTTATCAGCAGAATCTCAATGGGAAATCCTCATACCTGCTCTGTGCTCACCTCTTCTTTGATGGTGACACTGGGAGGGATAAAGGGAGAGGAAGGTGTGGCAGTTATCATTTTGTTTGATTGGCACTTCTTTTTTCAGTCCTTTTCTGCCTATCCTCCACCACTCTTGCCTAGCTACTTTTCTTAGACACTGTTCTCTATCCCAGTCAACTTAGATGTTTCTCCTGGGAGTGTTCATTCTCTTACATGACACTAACACCCTTGCCACTTGATCTGGTCACTTGAATCAAATTGGTAATGAGTTCTTCAGAGTTTCTCTATTTGAGATCAGTGTTAGGGTTTAGATCTAAAATATCCTCCCCAAAGTCTTGTGCCCTCAGACTTGGGATTTTTGGAAAGTGATTGCATCACACAGCTCTAACTTCAGTGGATTAATCCATTGATGAGATAATTTGATGACATTATTGAAAGGTAATAGAAATTTAAGAGGTGGGGTCTTGTTCAAGAGGAGTGGGTCATGGAGGATGACTGTGGCGAAGTGTATCTTTTCTCTGGCCCCTTCCTCCCTGACTTTTTTCCTCTTTCTCTGCTTCCTTGCTGCCATGAGTTGAGCAGCTCTATTGCCATAATGTTTCTACTTCACAGGTCCACAGCAATGGAGCTGGCCAAACATGGACTAAAACCTCTGAAACTATGAGCCAAAATAAGCCTTTCAAATTGCTTTAAATTGATTTATGTCTGGTATTTTGTCACCATGATGAAAGGCTGACTAATGTGAAGAGTTATCCCTTGCAAAGTAGTTGGCTTTGTCAAAATGTGAAGCTTTGGAGTTACTGATGACAGTAGTAAAAGAATGAAGTCATGAGGTAGATAGGAATGGTGACAGATACGTAGAGGCCTGGCTCCTTCTGTGACTTCAGTCTAGTTGTTTCCGAGGACTAGAGAGATTCCTGGCTTCTGATTCCCCAAGATAGCAATCATGACAGGTCATATTTACATCATGCCCTAAGCAGTTTTTATTTATTTATTTATTTTGAGACAGGGTTTCACTATATAATTCAGGCTGACCTTGAACTCACTGTGTAGCCCAGGCTGGCCTCAAACTCACAGTGGTCCTCCTGCCTCAGCCTCCCAAGTGCTGGGTTTATAGGTGTGGGCCACCATGCCTGGCTAAGTAGTTTAAATAACTTATTCAAGCTCCAGAAGAACCATATGAGGAAGATCATATTATCATTTCCGTTCTGCACATGAAGAAACTGAGGCTGCGCAGGGAGGTTGAGTAACCTTTCCAAGGTGACAGAGTCAGAATTTGAACACTTGCATTAAGTTCCATGCTCTGCCAATCCTAGTAGACAGTCTCTAAATTCCCATTACCTAAACCAGTTCAGGTACACCACCCTCAACTTAATGGGACCTTATGTCAAAATAAAAACTGAAAAAGGTCGGAGATGTAGCTCAAAGTAGAAAGCCCCTGGGTTCCATCCCTAGTACACACACACACACACACACACACACACACACACACAAAGATTGGTGCTAGAAAAATCATGTTTTAGTCACTTGGTTTACTCATATATGTCATAGACATCTATTCCTGCTGAATAAACAAGTCATGATTGTAATATTAGCTTTACCGAGTATGGCACGGATGGCTGCATGTGTGATGTGCAGACACACACACAAAGCAAGACAGAGTGAGCTGTGCAGATAGTCTTCAACTTTGTATGGTTAGATGTCACCATTTTTGACTTTATAATGGTGGAAAAGTAATATACATTCAGTAAAAACTGTATTTCAGATAGGGATTTTGATCTTTTCTTGGTCTAGCAATATGCAGCATTCTCTTCCCTCATGATGCCGGGCAGAGGAATCCATCGCTCTCAGTGATGCAGTTAAGAAGGTCAACAACTCTTTTATTCTTTTTTTAAAATTCGTATCAGGAATTGAACCCAGGGCTTCACACTTACCAGGCAGGCACTGTGCCACTGAGTTACCTCCCCTGCCCGACGACTCCTTTAGTGTGCAGTGTTGGTAAGCTAGGATGTTCAGTAGGCTAAGTAGATTAACTGCACTTTCACTTCTGGTATTTTCCATTTATGATGAGTTTATCAAGATGTAATACCAGTGTGAGTTAGGAGCATTTGTATTATGTGAAACACATTGGATTTAGCATTCCAACTTTTTCTCTCCTAGACTATTTGGTTCTGGTTCAGAGGGGTAGAACATGTTTTATTAATGTATTAAAACTCACCTACACCCTTGACTCTTTGAGCATGTCACATTCATCTTTGCATCCCTCATTGGATGCCAGAATGTGTTGGACAGAGTAAGCACTTGAACAACATGTGAACTGAAATGTTAAATTTCAGGTCTTGAGGCCCAGACACATGAAACACAGTTTTACTGCTGTGGGTACAAAAGTTATTTAACAGGGGATAAGATAATGCCTTATGTGTTGTTCCCTTTTTTGTTCTTTACTGTATTTAGAACTTGTTGCCTTTTTATGATTCCAACCACACATTGGGCAGATGTCATCAGGGACTTCTTTCCAGCAACTCCCAGATCGCTTATCTGTGCCAGAACTGATGGTTTAGAGGCTAACATCTTGTGAATAGCATTTGGCTCATTTTCTCTTAAATACAGTACTTTATACTTGCTCACATTGAAGTTCATCTGTCACTTTTTCACACAGAAATACAAGCTTGAGGGAGCCTCCTGCCACTTGTGCATTGACTTAGAATGTGCACAGAATCAGTATTTCTATTGTTGGTAAGTTTTATTGTTTAAAATATTTTACCCAATAAATGTTTATGTAGACCTTACCATGTCATGAACTCCTTTCAAAGCAATTTATAAGTATAAACATATTTAATAAAATTAATTCCATGGTTAAAATTTTTGATAAGTGGATTATTTCAGTATAATTGGTTTCATTTGTACTGTATTCCATAGTTTTAAATTATTCTGATAAGAGGTCCATGAGACCAAAAAATGTTAAGAACCCTTACTTCATATTCTCTCAGCCATACTAGGCAGAGACTGGAGATGAAGTGGGCTGGAGATTGAGAGGACGCAGTAATACTGCATTGCCATCCCAGCTCCATCATTCACCTAATGGTATGACCTAAGTCTTTGTCCTTTGAAGACCAAGTCTTTGTCCGTGGGAGATTTGTTTTCCTTAGCTGCAATAATGGAGAGTGAGTCATTTTCCCTTGTGAGCTCACAGGGCAGTGTGAAGATCAAATGACGTAATGCCTATGCACTGAGTTGCTTTGAAAATCCTGGTAAGTACCATATAAGGTATTTATTGAGGAACATTAATGAGTTAAGGTTTCAGAGGTCTGATGCCACAGGCGACAGTTAATTTTAGGATACTCTAATATTGAAACATACTTGAAGTGACTGCAGTTGGATACAACACACTTTAATATGTCCTGCATGGCATTTTCTACCTAAGATCTAACATTGTCTCTATAAGGCTCTGTAGCCTGAAGGGCTCATACCTGTGTGTCATTGCTTTCTTTTCTTCTCTTGCCCTAATAATTAATTGCATCAGTATGCTTTTGAGATCTTCCTCCCAGATAGGAAATTTAAGTAAGCTGTGATCCTCAAAGCTTACCATCAAATCAAATAACTGGGATGATTTTATGGATCTTGGGATGTGGGAGATGGATGGCCCTTTGGCTTCTTTGTTAATGGGATGCAGCCCGTGCTCTGAGCAGAGGACAGGAATTGGAAGGATCCTGAGACTGTCTCTGAAGACAGCAGAAGTTTCACCTAGTCTCATGGAGCATTGGTCAGAAAAGTCACCTAAATTCTTCTGAGCTAGCGGATCTCATTCTTCTTTTAAATTACTGTGTGACCCTATGGGTTTCCCAATACTGTAAAGGTAGCTCCAGTCTTTTATAGTTGGTATGATTATTATAATGATAGCTATTTATTGAGCACCTTGTCAGGCACTTTATATTGAGCAAAGACTCACAAACAACTCTTCGAAGGAAATGTACTTAGATTTCCACCATTTTTTAAAGTCAGGGTCTTGCAACGTAGTCCAGACTGGCCTCAAACTTGCAGCAATCCTCCTGCCTTAGTTTTCCGAATGCTGGCAGTACAGGAGTGTGTCACCATGCGTAGCTACATTTTCCCTTTATAGATGAATATAAAACGTCTCAGAGAAGTTAAGTGACAGTGTTAGAAAGTGACCTGAGGCGCCATGGTATAATAGGAAGAACACAAATTGAAGCCAGGTTAACCTGCATTCAGCTTCTAGGCTTTGTCACATATTACTACTCACCTAGATCAAGCAATCAAACTTTCTTGAGTCCATTTTCTTTTCTTACCCATCTTTCAAGTTCCTTAACATTTGTGTCCCTCCTACAGCACCTGGTCCATGATAGCTGTTCAGCAGCATCTCCCACAGAAACATCAGCTTTTGAGGGAAGGAGTCATGTTGTGTTCACTCCTTAAATTTTAGGACCAAGACTTGCATATATCAGGTACTTTATAATGGCACATAAATAAACAGTGAAGTGTTTATAAAAATACCTACCAATTAGGTTGGTTTGACAGTTAAATATAATATTGAAGCAGTAGGAAATTTTGAGCTTGCAGTTGGAAAGGCCAGGATTCGTCTCATCTCTGCCTTTTCAAAATTTAAGCTAGTTACTTTACACTTTCAAGTCTCAGCCGAGGCAAAGGTGAATATCTACTTTTCACATTGTAGTAAAAGTGAATGAATACATATCTTTATCATTAATCTATCATATATCTATATCCTGGTTTGTGGGACTCATTGATCAATGTTACCTGTTATTGCTACGGCTCGTACCCAGATGTCCCCCCAAAGCCTCATGCACTCATAGGTGGGGCTTTACAGAGAGGGTGTGATACTGGGTTTGAGGGTGTGAGGCTGGGATTAACACTGTCCCACACCAGGTATGGGTGGTACTACCCAAAGGGTGAGTAGCCTGGATGGAATATAAAGAGACAGAAAGAAGGCAGGCTGCTTCTGCTGCTGCTTGGTGCCTGCTGCTTTCTGCCAGCCCTGCCATGACAACTGTTTCTCTCTCCAATACCCCTCCGCCGTGCCACCCTGCCTTGGAGTGAACCGACCATGAACTGAAACCTGTACAAATTATGAGCTGAAATAAACCTTTTCTCCTTTAACTTGGGGTGTTGGGTATTTTGCCTCAGCAACAAGAAAAAAAGTAACTGAATATTATTACCTATATTTGCATGGAGCTAAGCATTCTGTACAAATATTCATTTACAAAACATTTATTGTGTACTTACAATGTCTCAGGCTCTGGGGATGTGACAGTGAATAGAGGGAATGAGGACCATGCTGTCACAGAACTTACACTTGGGGGAGGAGGCAGGGCGAAGGCACTGAGAGTGACAGTTCTGGTCTGAAAAGCCAGACATCATTTCTGCCTTATCAACATTGTTCATCATTGGTAAACACTGAATATTTTTACATTGAGTTTTTATGGCTTTGACTAAAGGGTAAAGGACTTAAACTCAACGTGTTACCCTTCTATCTTTTAAAAGGCAAGGGCCGGTCCTACTCCTTTTGTATCCTCCAGTGTCTAGCAGAGTGTGTGGGATGGAGTAAATGTTTGGAATAGGTTTGAACAGCTGATTTTCCTTTGTTGAAGCCCACGAACACAATGTATCCCACAATTCTGGGTGTGAACATAAAACAAGTATTCCAAATGTGGTTAAGATCAGGAACTTTGATTGGACATAATCATTACTATAACTCTTTGTTGAGAACTCACTGTGGGCCAGACATTGGCCAGGCTGTCTGCAGGTCCTATCTTGTTAAATCTTTTCTACCACTCTTTAAGGGAGGTATGAATTCTCCTTAGTTTTGTCTATAAGGAAATTGAATCCTTCATTGTGACCATGTAACCTGCCTGCACACTCAACGGCAGGAGGTGATTTGGGCAGCATGATTACAAAATAGGTGCTCAGAAGATAGCAGCAGTTGTGGAGAAAAATGGAGGCAGGTCTATGAGATGCATTGTCCTAGGTGCTGAAAATCCCAAGGGCTTACACAGTTCTACTGCGTGAGTCGACAGTTTCTGCACATTTACACTGCCCTTTCAAATTAACAGTTTATTCTGCACTATATGAAAACCATACATTTTGAGGTCCACATGTTTTGGTTGTTGTTTTTTGAGACAGGGTCTCACTATGCAGTTCAGGCTGACCCTGAACTCATTATGTAGCCAAGGCTGGCCCCAAACTCATGGTTATCCTCCTGCCTCAGCCTCCTGAGTGCTAGGATTACAGGCATGTGCCACTATGCCTTTGGGGTCCAAATTAAAAAAAAAATCTCTGTATAACTTGGAACACAGATATGTGTCTAATTTTCTTTAAAAATTGCATGAAGACGCTTAACAAGCAGTTTGGCAATATTACAAAATCAGATCTGGAGATATCATAGGACTAGGGAGGGAGACGAAACAACCATTTGTAAAATAAGAGGAAACTTGTATTCATTATTTTCTGGCAAATATCTAACAGCTGTATCTCATAAAAATAACAAAACAGCAATATTTCAAAATTATGGAGGAACACCAGAGCCATAAATAGCACTGAAAAATTTGAAAGAAAAATAGCTTCATTAATAAATCTCTTATGGTGAATGTAAAGAAGTGTGAGAAATGGCATGTGCTGCAATTTGATTATGTAGTATAATGCAAACATATGTGTTCTTACACATTGTAACAGCTCTGGACTAGTGTTAGTCAGGGTTCTCCAGAAACGGAACCAATGAGAGAGAGAGAGAGAGAGACAGACAGAATGAATTAAGAAACTGGCTCTTGTAATTTGGGGTCTGCCAAATTTGAGGGCTGGCCAACAGGCTGGAAATTTCTGGCAAGGGGACAGGAGTTGATCTTGCAGTTTTGAGTCTGAAGGTAGCCTGGAAGCAGAATTCATTCCTCAGGGGACCTCAGTCTCTCTTCTTATGGCCTTCAACTGATTAGATGAGGCCCACTCACATTCTGGTAGATAATCTGATTCACTCAAAGTTAATTGGTTTAAAAGTTAATCACATCAGAAAAATATCTTCACACCAACATCTATACTGGAGTGGTACATAGAAATGGTCAAGTTGACACAGAAAATTAACCATCACACCTAGTATATTCAATACACTGGGAGACGTCCCCGGACCAAAGTGGCAGGTGTAATAGAAACAGTTTGCAGTATGACTAAAGGAGAATGAGGTAACAGGGCAGCTGTTACTTTAAAATTTAATTTTATTTAACTTACTTAAATACGGAATAACTGGTAAGTGGAAGAATTGCCTTGATTTCCTAGATATTATTAAAAGAAGGCATTCTGGGAGCCCAAGACTGGTGAATCAACATCTTCCACTGTGTGGACTACAGAGGTGCTTTGGAGAGGAAGCTAGTGTAAAATAACCCGAACTTCCTCTGTGGCCATAGTGGGGTGCTTGAGGGGAAACCAACTTTGGCAGGAATGGGCTGCTAAGGAAAGTTGCTTCTAGCTGTCAAGTAGGTTTAGCATCTTCTTCCACCATCCTGGTAATGCAAAGGGAGAGACTGAGGTGATCTACTAAAGGGTCACTTAGCAAGTTATTCAAAACAGAACACAAACTGAGGTATAAAAAAGGAATATTTATCTTTTAAAAATACAACTTTGAACACTACTGGCATTTCATTTACAAAGTATCTTTGCGAAATACTCTCCATTGGATTTGTTTACTCAGTGCATCCTCTTACCTTCGAGGCAGTTCATGGGAGGGCATGCTTGAGTTCTAAGCCCCACTGCTACTACCGCAAAAATAAATAAACCACTCTCTCTGTCTCAGGTATTAGCTCCAAACTCTTTTCCTTTCCTTTCCTTTTCCTTTTCCTTTTCCTTTTCCTTTCCTCTCCTACCAAGCAGAACTTCCTCAATGGTCCACTTCCATGCCACCTTTGCAACCTGCTGTTTGGGCATTGTAGAACTGGAGGTATCCCCAGCAATCAACACTCCAGGCGCAGCAGACCAATTTACAGGAAGCCTCACACACTCTGGCCCATTATTTACCCATTAGTTCATTACTATTAATACTCATATTAACTCTTTACAAACATTCAGCATGAAATAAACATAGTATTTACAGCAGTACATGGTTTGCAGTTCAACACACTGACAGCAGAAAAAAGGGACCTGAGAAGGCCAGAGGGGAGAGAGTATTAAAATAACTTCTTTCTGCGAATGTGTGTGCGCATGTGCCCACATATGAATGTGTTTTAATTCATAGAAAACCAACCATGCCCTCCTTTAAAAGCGGACTATTTACAAGAGGTTTTGAATAGCACAAACACATGCTAGTCATAATGAATACTTACTTGCTGTGAAGACATACAGATTTATTTTATTTAAATTCTGAAATAGACCTTTTTATCTATTGAAGAAAATAACTTTGGAACATTTGTCAACTTTTGGTTCAGAGTAACTTTGCAAAAAGCCACAAACCATGCTTTGTTGTTTCAAAGGTCAACCTGGTAAGCACCATCTAGAAGACACTGATGTGTTATTCATTTACTGGTCTACTAAGGATTGGAAAGACAATGGCAGTTACACAGAGTACTTAGCAGTCCTCTTATTCCTATTGCCAGTAGCAGCAACATTAACATGAAAAGTTTGGAAACACAAATCACATACAAACCATTAAAACATTTCAGTTAACAGGTTTTTAAAAAAATACCAAGGTCTACAACAGCAGTACAGACACTGAAAACACTCCAAATATTTTTTAGATTCAGGACTTTTTCAATACTACTAATAAGAAAACACAACAAATTGGCAGAAAGGGGAGGGAGTTACAGCACTTGGTTTGAGGCAATTTCTTCTTAGGACCTGTAGCTCGTGCTGCAGTTCTAGGATCCTTATTTTAACTCAAAAGATATCCCAGGAATGAACTGACAAATTTAAAGCAACTTCCATTTGAAAATCATTGGAAATACAAATCACTTCCTAAGCTTGTCCAACACATACTTATTTTCAGGATCCCAAGTTGGTAGGCAAAGAGATTCAGGTCAGTTTCAAGCCCTCAAAGCCACAGAATTTCCATCTCTTCTCCAGACTGGCTCCAACTCCTGTCATTTCCTGCTTGAAGGTATGCTGGAGTCTACTCATGAGGCATTCCACATCGCTGGTGCAGATCTGTAGGGCAGAAAGCATACCCTCATGCTAAAGCAGTTTCATGCTCTCAATTGTGTCTTCTTTCCCAGTGCTGGCTACTATAGGATGATGATGATGATGATGATGATGATGACGGTGTGTGTGTGTGTGTGTGTGTGTGTGTGTGTGTGTTGGGGGTGTGTGTATGAGTTAACATGCTTCTCTTCTTGTGCATTTATGTGTGTTGGTAGAGCGGCTTTCAGACAGTGGTGTTCCTCTCCGTGACCGCTAGTCACTGTTCACTGAGCTGTATGGAGGGGTTTGGGCATACAGTCAGCTTAATGATGGCTGCTCAGTGTTGGAGGTGCTACATGAGGCCCACCGAAGCTTCCAAGTCTTTTGGGAGGGGAAAGAGGCAGAATTCTTGACACACGCATTCACTTTCAAAGTAACAGAAATGTGCAGTGCTCTGTGTTCCTACTTCTATGCATTGTTTGTCTTTCCTCACTTCCTACACAGAGAGACAGACAGACAGACAGAAAGACAGACACATACCTACCCCTCACCTTAATACAAAAACAAATGTGTGGACTCCTTTAGAGCTTGTTTTAGGTAGTCATCTTTGCATTAGTAGCCACCTTCCTAACTGTGAGCCTGGGCACCAGGGCTTGGCTGAAACCCTCAGCTTCTTGTTCCAACACTTTTTGTCCTTGCCTCAGTTATTTCATAGTAGATAATTCGTTAGTGATGATGGAAGGTATATTTGCAATAAGCCTTCCAATTTTGAAAAATCAACATTTGCTCATGGAAAAGAGCCCAGGACAAAAGTTGGATGGGCAGGAAAGCTTGTTAATTTGCAGTCATTATGTAAATCAAGAGAAGGGAGGAACATTCTTCTCATATGTATCTTGAAAGTATGGTGGCCAACTTATTCAACCTTTCATGGTTTTAGCATCTAAAGTCTCAAGTGCAAGGAAATTCCTCAGTCCTACACCAGCCTGGACAGTTAGTCATCCTTCTTGCAAGAGGGAAGCTCACTGAATCACAGTGAGGCAGCAAGTGAGAGAAACTTCCTTAGATCAGTAAGTAATAGCTTACTTACACCTGAGGAAAGTAAAGTCACAAAGACACCTACATCCCCTGGGTTTCCCCCTTCAGGCCCCACATACCTTATTATCAAGACGGTGCAAATAGGAACAGATGTATTCAATGCTTGCTCCAAATGGGTGAACATGAAGGAATGTGGAGATAATCCCTACAGAGATAACCCCAGAGGTTATACTTGAGCACAGCATTCCTTGAGATGTTTCAAGTGACAGAGAACTAACCCATATGTATAACACCTACACATGTACAACATAAATATACTGGCACTACTCTAAATTTATATATATTCATTTAACCTTTACAGTAACCCCATTTCACAGATGAGGATACTGAGACACAGAAAGTTGAAGCAACCAGATCAAGATCACACAACTGCTAAGTGGCAGAGCTGGTATTTGAACTCAGACCTTTGCTCTTAATCACTATACACGCTGCCTCTTACTATACTGCAACACAGACAGAAAAGCTGGCATTTAAGCAGTCACTTCCATAACTTGTGATGGCTAAGGAACATTTCAGTTCTAGAATTTCACAATGACTTTAGATTATGCTGTGCTTTTGCACTTTTTTCTATACCTAAGAGGCTAATTCTTTGAATTAGACTTTAGTCTCTTAGGTGTAAATAATGTGTTGCTGATGGGGCAAACATACACATCAGGTACTTTGCCTGATTAACCTAGTGCTCCTCATGACAGAAGCTCCTGATTATGTTTGGGTTTTATTTTGTGAGTAGCTCTGTAAAGAAAAGCTAAACATTTCATTCATGGCTGACTCAAGTGGTCACTAGCATGCTGTGCTTAGAGTCCTGAAACTCTTCACATAACAGAATTCTTAAGGCAGTTTGCAGCCTCCAGGGATACACCTGACTTTTACTCACCCTACCTCTGGGATGATGATTAGCAGCTGCTCTAACTGCCTTAATTATTCTGGCCATTTGTTTAATTGTTCTAGTGTTTCTCTGGCAACAAGGGAAAAATTGCTCAAAAGTACTGTATACTATTTAAGTTGTTTTGAATTCATCTCCTTTTATAGGATCTTTGGACACTGAACAGACCCAGAATTGTGTTTGCTGAAAACAGTCAGGAAAAAAAAAGAGTGAAATCTTATTTGGTTTATAAACTACAACTTTTCTGTTCCTTTGCAAAACTGACAAAGAATAGCACAAGTTTGTAGGCTGAAGTGAAGTCAGTTGTTTGAGAAGAAAAATCTTTCAAGTATTGAATGGCAAAGAGACTGGTCGGGGGACTTGAGGAGGAACTGATGGAGGAGCTCAAAGTCTGCTCCAAATGGATGCTGCTGCTTTTAACATGATATTATTCTTAAATGACTACGTAAATTGAATTTCTCAACACTGACAGTAGTTGAGAAATTTAAATTCTGAAGAAGACTGTACACATTCAAAGAAATTCTAGGTGCCACAGCCAAGAAAGACTGTCAAATGCCAAGAAATAACTCCATAGTTTAAAAACGCTGAGCAGTTTTTGTGAGTTAACATTCAAAGAACAGATTTTTTAAAAAATAGATTTCTCTTTCTCTCTGTCAGCCCAAGACTACATTCTTTAACATACAGAACAAGAAATACTTATTTTTAAGAACCATTTTTCCCCCTCAGGCTATCTATTACAGAGGCTTCCTACACCCAGCACTTCACTGACATATCTTTCGCTATACCTATTTGTTAAAAACTGAGTTGGAAAACCTTGAAAGTTGTCACTTTTCCTGAGGCCTCAATGGCAGATCCTCCTGTGCATCTTTATTAACATATCAAAGAGCTCAGTCTGAGTGAGATACCCATTACCAGTGGAGGAAGGTATATCTTGAAAATACGCAGAAGGCAGTCAGTGTGGAGGATTCTGGAGACTAAAGCATGGCTGCTGTGTGGCTCATCTTTCTACAAGGAAGCTGGGATTAACCAGCCCCCATAAATGACTGAATATTTTAGAACCCCAATCTGCCACCATTCTCCAAATGGAATATAAAGCCAACAAACATTTGTGAATAGCACCGTAAGTGTTAGAAGGCGCCTCTCTGGTGCTGAGTGATTTAGGTTAATTATCACATGTAATACTTGCAACTGCTCTTTGAGGTTGGTGACATTACTATACAGAGAGGAACTGAAGCTCAGGAAAGGAATGATGGGGTCAACATGGAAAGAGGTCCGCCTGATTCTTGAATCATTTCTGCTATCTTGACTTTCTGAATGAATTTTCATACAATGAGAGCAATACCTCATAATAGTATTTGTCTCATCAGAGCCTACCATTGTCCAACACACCACATCCAGCCTCCTGAGTCATCTTCCAATGTGAAGTATTAAAGGAATGAATATTTAATAGTTGTCCTGGTTCCTGGCACACAGCTCCTAAAACTCTGGAATTACTGGAGCGACAGAGTATCTTTTGTATGTTTACGAATGGCTGGGGTGCCCTTGATAGTTTTGGGTTGGCGTCTGGCTGCCAGTAAGAGGAAGGAATGTTAGAGGGTTAGAATTTTCAGTACTTTCTTCTAACTACACCTACATAATGAAACCTTGCTAAACACCTCTAAATGATGGAGTTCAGAGTTTCCCAGTTGGTGAGCACATCAAAATGCAGGGAGGATGGCATGCTCAGTAAGGATACATAGTGGTACCTCAGTTCATAAACTTAACTCTTTCCACAATTCTGGTCACAAACTGAAATGGAGGTGAACTAAATCAAATTTCCCCATAAGGTCAACATTGAACCAACTGATAAATTTGATTTGTTTCTCATCCAAATTAGTTTGGTACCAGAATCGTGGAAAGAATTAAATTTGTGAACTAACATACGACTATAGAACCCCTCCTAGTACCATGCTCTAATCATTTCTTCCACCTGGTTGTCCTAAGTTGTGTCCTCCTGAGCTCTGTGAGTTGTTCTAGCAAATTATTGAACTGGTGGGGTGGCAGTTGTGGGAACTCCTTATTCTAGCCAAATGGAATGTAGTGTGGTGAAGTTGGAGCTGCGGTTTGCATCTGGAGTGTCCTCCATAGGCCTATGTGAAAAGGGTTGGTCTCTATCCCACAGTACTGTTGAGAGGTGCTAAAAGCCTGAAGACGTGGGACCTAGCAGGAGGTCTTCTGGCTGCTGGGGGCACACCCACGAAGAGGTCATTAGGACTCCAGCTTTGCCCCACCCCTTTTGCATTCTCATCATGAAGTGAAGGGTTTTGCCACACACTGCTGCCATGATATGCTACCTCGTCACAGGTCCAAAATTAATAAGGCCAATCAATCATGGACTGAAACCTCTAAAACTGAGAATCAAAATAATCTTTTTCTCTTTATATGCTGATTATCACAGGTACTTATGGTAATAAAGAAAAGCTGAATGACATATCTGGGGAGCTGATATTTGAGACTGGCATCTAAAATAAGGACAGATTTGCGAGACTTAGCCCCTACACTTGTGGAATATGAAGGTAACTGACTAGAGGGAGTCAGAATTTAATTGAGTTGAATGGTAGGACACCCAGTTGAAGTTGAAGAAATAATGTAGTTAGAAAAGATACTACGTATTTGGTGTCAGGAGGTAAAAAATTACCCTCTTATTTGGTGTCAGAAGTGTCACGAATAAAAATGGCTCAGCCAGTAGCCTGGAAAAACTTGAGAGGCAGATACCTGTTCCAGAGTCTCATCTGGAAAAAAAGCTCTTTGCTCAACGCTGTCCCCACTAGTCCCCCGAGGGGCTGTGAGAGGGCTCGCTATCCTTACACAGAGATTTAAAACAAAACTACAGTGTGCTTCTGCAGCTGACCCCCTCTTAACATGCTTGTGTGGACACACTTGATGAGGCAGGGGTTTTGAGGACCCTCAAGAGGGCTGGGAGCTGCCCTTACAGTTTTTTATGGAAATCTGTACTTGCTCTTACCCCATCATCTTTAGGACTCTGAGTTTTCATACTGTGCTGCTTCATAAATGCTTGCAATGTGCTTATTAATTTTAGGCAACTCCCCTCCCTCCTCTACTATAAATGTGTATGTGTGAGTGTGTTAGCTTCCTTACCCACTAGCAGTGCTTCACGTTCAGATTTGATAGGACTGCCATTCATGGTCTTTTCAAGAGGGTAGTCGCTTTCCTGGCTTGATGCACACAGTCTAGAAGGACAGTTTTCCTGTGGGAATAACATGCTTCCTGGGTCAGTTCACTGTATTTGGCAACAGAGTTGGTTTCTATCAACTACACAACAAGGACCTTTCAAACACAGGACCATAAAAACAGTATATTGTCTAGCTTGGATAATCAAATAAGGGAAAAATGGTATGAATTACAAAAGCACCACAGATATTCTAAAGCATCTTTATATGACTTCAAAACAGGAAAATTTAAAATTTATCCTTATCGGGTTTTTTTCCCTGCTTTCATTATTCTTGACTCTATACAAGGAATCTGGGGAGCCAGACTCAACATTTATTGTGTACTAACTTGATGTCAAGTACCATTAGACATTCTATTCTACAGATGAGAGAAATAAAGCTATTATGTAAATTCGGTAAGTAGACTAAGATTACATTGCCAGTATTTCACCCCGGGTCATTCACTGTTAAGAGGATCCCTTTTTTTTTTTTCTTTAAATTTTAGGTTTACTCTCAGCTAATGGTGAGTCTCCTCTGAATGAAGAATCTTTATAACCAATTCACTCACAGGTCCTCAACTATTGCCTTTTGAACTAAAAATCAGAGCCTCTATTCTCTCTGGTAAGCACATCATTTGTTAGAATATTCTTGATTTTACAGCAAGAAATGACCATGACTAAAGTATCATTAATTAATGGCCTTCTTTGGTATTGAAATTTTTATCTTGCTTAGGGTAGTTGGTAGGTTTAATGAGATACTTTGGTGAAATCCAAGCCCAGCAACCACACTAAAAAAAATGCCTCCAGATCATTCATGAACCTTTCTTTCTATCTTGGATGTTGAGACATATTTCTGTATCACATATGTTCAGAAGGAGCCTTCAGAAGGAATAAAAGAAATCAATGCTTCGGTCATTTACTTTTGTAAAAGAAAATGCTGGCCAATTGCTCCTTGCGGGGCGGGGGGTGGGTGCGGATCATGGCTGAGTCAGACTCAGATGTTTTGTCACTTCTTCCCTTCCACAAGCCCTCAGAAGGGACAGAATTCCTTCTATTTTCTTTAAAGGTGTCTTCAAAGCTTCCTGGATGCATGTCTGAATGAAATGAATGGTCTATGCCACAAGTCATGTTGTTTTGTGGGTTTCCACGATTCCTGGCTGTAGCTAGAGAGGGACCCTTTGATGACCTACTCAATCTTTGGCCTTTGGAATCCAACCCAAGCAGCAATAATTTGCCAAGTTTGATTTAAACCACAAGCGTGCTTCTAAACCCCAGACTTCACATCTGCTTCTAACACCCTTAAAATATTAAGTGATCCAGTAAGCTGTTTCTTAAGTGTGAGAGTTAATGGATTGGGGTTTATTTAAGATGTTACGATGTCCTAAGAAGTTTTAGTCATTTTGAATAGAACTGTGGCCTTACTGAAACTTGATTTTGATTTTATTATAACTGGTATTTAAAAAATTAGAAGGTACATTGAAAGGATGTTTATTACTTCAAATTTGACTAGCAGACTCAAAGAGCTAGTTTTTTCTGCAGTAAGATAAATGTAAGTCCCATTGTTATACTGCAAAACACTGACAAAAACTCACAATGTGGCTTACTGTCAAGAAACTCAAACAAAACCAACAAAAAAGGATCCCTCTTCACTGAAACTTATTGCTTTCCTTTCAACCTGAAATTATTTTTTGCCATCTAATGTGGTGGTACTTTGCTTCCTAACCTAATTGTGTCAGGTTGAAATATTTGGTCACAAATCAGCTTCCCAGAGATCAGTTTATAATGAACTGTCATGAATTCTTCTGAAAGACGCTTTGCTTAAAATAACAAGAAAAAACATATTCTGACTCACTGTGTTTTGATTATCAGTTGGATCTTACTTCTTGTTCTGTTCGGCAGCCACTTCATGGTATATTCAGTTTCACAATGGGAAACATTTATCCTCAGGCACAACATGGCAAGTTTCTTCTATGCCATTTGACCTCTTGTTTCTTTAAATGAAATTCTTTACAAAGCAGAAAGCTACTTACAGAAAAATGTCCTTAAGTCAGTTTGCGATGTCAATCCTAATGAGTGATTCTGCACATAATGTCATTAGTGTAACGCCACGTTGATCTACTGTCTTCTGGCTACACACTCCATTTTATGTGTATAGTGAAACTGAGCTATGTAGCAGCTCTGGGACAATTTAGAAGCTGTGACAGCATGAGGAAAGTCCTGATAAGTAGCACAGCTTTGGCACTTTTCAATTAAAAGCTTGATAAATGAATTTCTCTGGGATTGTGCTCGTTTCTTTAATAGCACCCACAAAACTGGAAAGTGAGTTGGTTTTATGATGTGGAAGAATTAAAAGCATATTGCAAATGGCCTTCAGAAGAAAACACTTTCTATCATTTGTTTCAAATACACCAAGGTTGCCAGTTCCTAATGGCACTCTGGGGGACATCTTTGTGCTGGTAAACACACCCTGGGCCTTTGTGCACTGCATCTTCCCGAGCTGAGCATAGAAGATAAAGAGCAGGAGCTCTTGAGCAACTGTGTAATTGTTGATTTCAGACTCCTAGTCCAAGTTCCTAATTTTTCTCTTCCTCAAAAGATACTATAATTAGGCAGTTCTGGTCAAAGACCCTTCTTTTTTAGAGAAGAACTTCAGTTGGGTATTCAGGGATGGAGGAGACAGAGGAGGTAGTTTATATTCCTTCAATAGACTGGGCACCTGACTCTTGGTTGTAATGTACCGTCCATGCAGATGTTAGCAGACCTCACTGATGGTCCTTACTATAGTGGGATCTCACTTGATAAAAGACCCATCTCGCCTTCCTTGTTGCTATTATAGAGCTTTAGAATACTGTGTCTCCTTGTTTCTTTTCAATGTTTCCCTCCTTTTGGTTTTATTATTCTCACTTATGGCTGTTCATTATTACACAAGATGGACTGTCTGTAAAGAAACTAAGAGTCAATGTTCTAGTCAGTTTCTTCCTTTAATGAAAAACCCAGCTGAAGTTACTTTGTGTCACATGAGTTTTCTACCTGCTGTTTGCCTGACAATGTGAAGCAGGAAAGAGGTGTGCATGCTGGTCTCCAAGAGGGAAGACTGAGGAACGTTAGGGATAGACTGATTTTTTTTCTTTTTCTTCTTCTTCTTCTTTTTTTTTTTGTTTTGGTTTTTATGAGACACAGTCTTGCCATGTAGTGCAGGTTGGCCTTGAACTTGCAGTGATTCTCCTGCCTCAGCTTACTGAGTGCTGGGATTACAGGCATATGCCACCATGCCCAGCCTTGACTGACTTATTTATTAAAAGAATATTCTCTGGAACCTTTAGAAATGCCACAGACTCAAATCTAAGATTAGTGTCCTCAATACAAGAATTATCCTGGAATTGTGCCTTTAATCCCCTGCCAGCCAAACATTTCAATATTGATTTCTACTGCAGAAACTCCCAGACATTTTCATTGTCACTGAAAAAGAGAAAAGGGAAGAATGAAAGACTCACTGAGGACTCTTGTACCTTTTCTTTAAGATTTTCCAACATTTTTTCCACCTGTAACTTGTCATCTTTGATTTTTTCCAGTTCAGCTTCTTTCCTTTTGTATTCCTCTTGGACTTTGAGGAGATGCTACAAGAAAGACCAAAGATGTTCATGTCACTAAAAGCTACACTTAATTTAAAAAGCTCTGGCTGAGGTTAGATATCAGGCAGGCCTGCCTTACCTTTCCCTAGCATGCAAAATTCTTTTGCGATGTAGAATTTGGAAAAATCATTACTTTTCACTTTATTTTATCTGGCACTTAAGGAATTCTTTCTCTTACTGGGTCCCTATTCTGGCAAGGGGTAAGGATAAGGATAATGCTGTGTGGGAAATATTTTGATTGCTGTGTAGATGTGAATTTAATGTTGTAAAGCATTCTTGCAAATACCCATTTGTGAAACCAACTTCACTTTTTATAAGGAAAGTAGTAAAGAATCCACATTTCAACTATGCTAGTTCTCAAATCAGTAGGAAAGGAGTTGGACTTGTCATTATTAATAATTACAACAAATATTATTTGTTGAGGGCCTAATACATGCTAAATATTGTGAATGAGTTAATTTAAACCTCAGAATAACCTTATATTATTATCTTTGAAGCTTAGAGAAGTAAAATGGCTTCCCTAAGGCCATTCAGATAGGAAGTGGCACAGCTATATTTAAAACTAGGCTAGGTCAACCCCACAGTTCATGTTCTTGAACACATATTGTACTATACATCTTTTAAAATAAGATGGGAGAAATTTTATCATTGATTATAAGGTTATTCCTCAATAAAAGGTAATTCAAATGAGTGAAATTATTTTTTAGGAGGTAGAGACCTAGTTTTCTGAGGTCTTTGAAGTGACAAAATGAAAAATATTCATTATCCTCAAATTGCATTTAAGTGGTGGAAATGTCCTTATGTGTAATGATTTCAAAATCAATGTTGGAAAGGAGAAAACAAAATAAAAATGTTTCTGAAGTCTTACTTTTCACAGACTTGCAAAAGACTATTGGAAGGGCTGAAAAACAGAGTATAGTGGGTATTGTTAAAGTTCTTTGGTATAATTTATGTGTTTTAATTAAACTCCATGATGACAGTAAAGGGAAGGTAAGCATTACTTCACACATTTTGCTAATAGGAAAGGTGAAATATTAATGTGATGTTACCTGTCACATAGGAAGACAGTGGTGGCAGAAGTAATAACATGGGGCTGGCTAGTGCCAGAAGAGATTCCTTGCTCATCATTTATAATTTCTAACCAGCAATTATCTTTGCCTAGATAATTCCAGGGCATAAAGTTAAAAATTATTGCACAATTTAAGTTGTACAGAAAATGGCTGGCAGTCTGGCATGACAGGAGAGGAACAGCACCCTTACTCAGAAGCACTTCTCCTGTACTTTGATGAAAGCAGATGTTGCTATCTTTTAAATTGTGGGCTCACAGTGGTGATAGTTTCATCAAACTTCTAGATACTAAGCACCTATTACCTGATGCAGTTGGATGCACTTATATCACTTTACTTTTATGCTTGGAATTACATGCAGGTAAGCTCATTCACATAAGTCATTGTGAAAACAAAATAAAAACAAATTGGTATTATGCACCCAAAACACTGATAGTTACAGACCCATAATATCCCCATTCCGCCCATAATATCCCCATTCCGCCCCAAATCAAGGATAATATTCTTGCCATTCCTTCTAAAAGTCTGTAGTACTTGTCTTTCCATCAGCTAAATACTTACTCAACAGCACTTTCATATTTACATAATTGATGTCTTTCATAAAGACACTGAGACCCTATCTAGATCCCAAAGCATCTTCTGCAGCACAAACAAAAGACAAGATTATGTCCAGTGTAATTTTAATGTTATGCATTTCTCATTGAATGCTTATTCTTTGAATATTGGTGATTCATTGCTATGTCTGCATTAACCACAATATGGCATTAACCACACCACATACTCCCTTGCTTAGCCATGCCAGCAACTACAACATCAAGAAGAACAGCAGATTTGATATTTTATTTTTTTGCAGGAGACACTTTTACAGGTGAAGAACTCGTGCCATTCTTCAAAATGTGCAGAAAACCAAAATGGCTGTACCTGCTGCATTCCTTGTAGGGCCTGTTGCAGGAGTTTCAGCTGCTGTTCCTTGTTTGGGTCATCTTCTCTGTGGGCTTTGCCTTGTTCTTGCTTGAGTAGTTCTACCTCATTGCGATAGGCATCTAGCTGCCAACGGAGGCTGTCATTTTCTTCTTTGAGAGCCTCTGCCTGTGATACTAAGGCTAAAAAAATCAGTGGCAAATGTTAAACCATATGTCCAGATTTCTTTGTGGTGTACCTGAGTTCTGTGAAAACTTGGGACTTTAAAGTAATATGTATAAAAATCTTCTTTATGAGGAACTTCAGGTCTGAGTTGGCCATGGCATTAAGAGATAGACACAGAAGTGCAAAGGTACATTTTTGCAAATGAACTAGGCTCCTAACACACAAAAGTCATCATGGTTCATATTCAACCATGGAGAACAATGGATGACAGATGTCACAGTTGGCGTGCACTCATATCCCGTGGTTCATACTCAACATCCTAAATATACCAAGGTATTTCCAAGGAAATCAGTTTCTTTTATTTGAAATGCAGCAAATAAGAGCTCTGCAATAATAAAATATAGGACTAATTTCCTTGAAATGACTACTGCCTACACAGTAATTTTGCTGAAAGATGTTTTTAAAGAATGTAGTATTGACTAGTCTTGCAGAAAAAAGTAAATGTATAAATTAAGATGTAAGATTTCTAGTTTTTAGTCCAGTATGTGAGGATACTTTGTGTTAATAGCAAGTAAAAATGCTAAGCAAACTGAAAAAGCCACTCTTTTTATATCCATCAGAAAAGTGAGGTCATGGGTTAAACCTCTGCCCACCAAATTAGAGATACAGACAGGTGAATGTACCAAATCACAAGGACCCATGAGCAGAAATCTCCAGGGTAGAACTAAACTTCAATTGACCGGTTGTTGGATGCTCTGAATGAACAAATCTGTGAGTTAAAAACTTTAAGGTAGGAGGCACTTTTTTGAGTTTTACTTCCAAGAGTTCTACCAGGTCTTCACGGTGAATATCAGAAAAAAATTTCCTTCTGAATCTAGCAGGAGAGTTGTAAAGAATCATTTTGAAATTTGAAATGCCAGAGCATTTTTTTATTTAAAAAAATTTTCCTGTATGTTTTCAATACATAATGATTACATTCATTGTGAGGAGCTGGTATTGCACTTAACACATCTTAATTCTTTTTTTTTTCATTCCCCACCTCTCCTTTCTCTCATTCTCTCCCTGTCCCTTTTCCTTTTGCAAAAGTTCTATCTCCCTGTTTGGTATTATCTAGTTTTTATTTCAGAGCATTGTGTTTTTCATGACAAGGCCTGCCTTCAGGGGACATTATTTAACCAGAACCTAACTTGCTGGGGTTTTAAAAGAGCATAATTGACTTAGGGGAACGGAAATTCACAACTCCAGCTCCCTCTAGTCATCATGGCCCACCTAAAAGTAGGGGAAACAAAACTAAGAGGTACAGGTGGAGTTCACAGCCCAGAACACAGGCTCACCAAAAGATTGAGAACCACAAACTAGAGAACTAGAGAATGTTTCTCCTTCTTTCACACAAATGAAGGCCTATTTGCTGGAGTTCCTTACCACCAGAATATCATTTGTGAATTCCAACAAAAATTACAAGGTGTACTTGATGGCAAAATCCAGTTTGAAGATGCATAAAAACATCAGAGCAGATACAGATAGGGCAAGTATGTTGGAATTATCAGACTGGGATTAAAAAAAACCTAAAATTAATATTTGAAGGGCTTTAATGAAAAATTCATGCAAGAACACATGAATAATAAAAGCAGAGAGATGGCAATTTTAAGAAAGAATAAAAAAGAAATGCTAGAGATCAAAAGCACTGTAGCAGAAATGCAAGTGACTTTGATGGGCCATTAGAAGGCAGGGTATGACTGAGGAAGATTGAGGGTTTGTCTCCAAGGGCATACCGCTATGATTCCCTTCATTCAACTAAGTCCCATTTCTTAAGTTTTCATTATCTCCCAATGATGTCATCAGATTTTAAACTCAATAATCCACTGATGAAGTTAAAGCACTCATGATCCAGTATCCTTCCCAGGCCCCTGGCTCTGAACATTGATCCACTGGGGATGAAGCCTTCAACACATGAGCCTTTGGGGGGCCATTTCAGATGTGAACAATAATAGCACCTTTATTCATAATTGTCCAAACTTGGAAGCAACACAGACATCTTTCAGTAGGCAAAGAAATAAGCTGTGGTATATCCAGATAATAGAATATTATGCAGTGCTAGAAAGAAATAAGACATCAAACCATGGAAATACATGAAGGAAATTTAAATGCATACTACTTTACTAAAAGAAGCCAATCTGAAAAGGCTACATACTATGTGACTTCTGGAAAAGGCAACACCAACATTGTGGAGACAGTAAAGAGATAGTGGCTTCCAATGGTTAGCAGAGAGGGAGGGGGGAGGAATAGGTAGAGCACAGAGGGTTTTTAGGGCACTGACACTGTTCTTGTGATAGCACCATGGAAGACATATGTCATTATACATTTTTCAAACCCCACAGAATGTACAACACCAAAAATGAACTCTAATGTAAACTATGGGCTTTGGGTGATACTGATGTCAGTGCAGGTTTACTGAAACGAACGTACCATTCTGGGGCAAGAGGATGACAATAGTGAAGACTCCCTTGGTAAGGACAAGGATTATACAAGGACTCAACTTTCTGCTCAATTCTGCTATGACCCTGAACTGCTCCAAAAATGAAGTCTATTAATAAAAAAATTAAAGACACATGAGGAAACCTAGGTTAAACTTAATTACTTGTGGGTTTAGCCACATTTTTCAAGTTGAAAATCATAAAGTCTATTTCAATTTTTGTTTTTGTGCTAATGGAGATCCAACCCAGGGCCTCTGTACTGAGCTACATCCTCAGCCCTTTCTTATTTTGAGACGGGATTTCCCTAAATTGCTAGGCTACCCAGGCAGGGTCAGTGTTACAGTACTCCTGCTTCAGCCTCTCAGAATGCTATAATTACAGGTATGTACCACTACACTCTGCCAAAATATTTAATTAGAGTATTTTTCATTAATTAGAGCATTTTTCATTAATATAACATTTGGTGAGTACCTTCTATGTTGTAGGCTTGTGACTATGGTAAAAAGTCATGTGACTCTATTAATCTCTGTTGTTTATATACTATGTTAATGGACATATTTATAGATTATTACTTTTTTATTTTTCACTTTTTCTGCAGTGCTGGAATTGATGTCAAGGTCTTGTACATGCTAAGCAAGTGTTCTACCACTGAGCCACATTCCCAGCCCACCTTTTCTTGATTATTAATAGAAGAGAAAGCCCAGAAAAGGGATATTATCAGCATGGATCAGGAGTAAAAATTGGTTTATTAAGTATACACAAAGATTAAAGGTTAATTGGACAAAGATGTGGACTTTATCAGCAACAAAGAAGGACTTTGGGTGGCATACAATTTAGGGAAATCCCGTCTCAAAAAGAAAAATAGGGCCAGGGATTTAGCTCATTGGTTTACGTGCTTGCCTGGTAAGAGCAAGGTCATGAGTTTGATCCCTGGTACCAAAAAAAAAAAAAAAAAAAAAAAAGGAATCAAATCATTAAAATTATTAGTCAATAAATGGTGGACAAAGAGTTTTTCTAAAGGGATATCAAAGACAAGATTCATGTCCTACATAAGTAATAGAAAGAAGTTGTGATTTAAAAGATGAAATATATAGACGAGAACTACATTCAGAGGGTAAAACATTTGATACTCCTAAAAGAAGCTGCCTAAAGGGAGACATTGGCTTTAGTTCAATGCCTTGAAACTAAGGGGTTTCCCACAACTTTTAGGTACTGATATAGGCTGCTGAGATGAGCTTGTCTATTCAAAGCAGAGAGTGGTAATGTAACAGGAAGAGTTCTGGTAAGAAATATCTTCTCATAATGTTAAGACATTCTCAGTCTCAAAATTTGTTTGCTGTAGATGGCCATGCACATATCCTGATATGGCAGTTTTAAATCTCACATTTTGGTTTAAAAAATTACAAAAGACCTTTGGCATGACACTTTCACTTTATGTTTGTCTCTACTATTTATTTTAATTAGTAATGTAATCACACACATTTTATGTCTTTGAAGAGAAAGTAATTACACCTAGATTCCTAGCACTACAAATATGATCTACCTTTGTTATTTCCCAGTGGCTGGGATAATTTTCATCAGACAGGCAGTGCTCCTAATAATCACAATACCAGAAGAAGATGCTACAAGTGAATGTGATTATATACACAAAACTGTATAGAAAAAAAGAACATTAACCATCTGCCAAAAGAGGAAGAAATACTTGGTTGGTACCAAGGACAGCTTCTTGAGCTAAAGTTTAGGTAAAGAGCACATAGGTTACCCTATAAATTAAGTGACCTTTCAGATGGGCAGTTATTTATTTCTGCCATGATTTGCATGATTGTTCTTTGGCAATCTACGTGGTTCAACACAAAAGAGTAATATTTCATTTTCCTTTTTTTGTTTCTTCTTGCACTGCAGGCCAGTGATTATGCTCATGTTCTACATGTTGTACAGGGATATGTGGATGAGAAAAGGGCAGAGCTTTAGGGGCTTAGAGGCATATCCTTGAGCTTATAAGTGGAAATATTTTTCCTCTGAGAAAATGAGGAGAAGAGACTACTTCTGTTCTGCGTGGGGGGAGGGCATACTGATGAACACCGATGGATGGATACCTGCATTCAAGTGGAACTTGATAATAATCTTCCCAGTTTGGAACTGTCATTAAGCAAAAAAAAAAAATTATGGTCACCTATAATGCTACTGTGGGAACTTTCCCTAAAAATGTGTTTCTCTCCCCCTGCAATGAGGGTTTTGTCATTTTAATGAGGACACCCAATCTTCCCTTTCACAGACTTAATATTAATTGGGTCCATTTCTGAACCTGGAGTCCTTTGTACATTGCCAGAACATCAAAAAGTTCAATATTACCTTTTAATAATATGCTTTAATAGGTAAATCCATCGGCCCTGATACTAAAGAGCATAGTACAGTGAATGTATTCATAACCTGACATCATTAGTTCTCGGCTTCTCCTTTTTGGCTATTTCCTATTTGGGAAAATATGTCTCTTTGTGGGGTTGCTCCTCAGATCTGAAGGCTGCCAGTTCATCATGGCAATATGAAAGTACAAAGGCAGCTATGAACACTTACTTCTAGAGGAGCAACTAAGAGCAAAATCCCAGGCATGTTTTTGCACAAAAGATCAAAGAGGATTTCTGTGCCATTAAAAAATTAATGTGTAGGCTTCTTCAATGGTGCAAAAGAAACAAACACAAAGTAATAGAAGTAAATTTAGGGCATTAGCCACTTTTACAAAATGTCATGAGGAAATGCTAAAGAATATGCAATATTCCTCTCAAGAAGAAGAGGGAAGAAAGAGGAAGAAAGAATGTACAATATTCCTCCCAAGACTCAGAAAAAAGTTTGAGCCTCATTGATAAAAGGAAATGCTAAAAAGAACAAAGAATAGAAAGAAAGGGAGATGATATGAATACAACCCATTTTAGGTGGTTACAAATCAATTCAGGCAAAATCTTAAGTGGGTTCCCTGACCTCACAATGCCTTGCTTTCATTGTCCCTACACTTCATTATCTCAACTACAATCTGACTTCTGCTAGTGTAGGCATACCACAAACCTCATGATTTCTACTTGAGATCTCTACATTTCTTTCTCATACAGAATCCTTATCTACCAGTTCTCTTACTGCCCCATGTCTTCCTTAGACTCTACTATCTTTCCTTGCTGAAATCTTTAATCTCTTGGAGTTGCTAGTGTTGCCCACACTGTTAATTGTTTAATGGCTAAACAGATTCTACTGCAAACTCTTCAGTACTCTGTATGCCTTCAACCTTTTGAACCTCTCTGGTTGGGCTTACCATGCTGATCCCTAATCATGGTCACCTGACTCAACCTTCCCTGTATTTTATCCTGGGCCCTGGCCTCAGAGAATTTTTTTCTAGTACTGGGGATTGAATCCAGGTCTTCACACTGAGCTACATCTCCAGATTTGTTCCTCATTCTTCATGGTCTCATTTCTGAATAATTTCTACAGTCAATGGATGATCAATCTAGTACTGTATGAAGAAGCCTGACTGATATGTATCTATATATCTTTCAGCTTTCCTTCTCTTATCTCAGAGGAAGAATGTTTTTCTCTTTATAAGGCAAATTCCTTCTGGATTTGGATCACTTTCCATTTTTCTGTTCCAGGGTTTCACTTTCATATTTATTCATAAGTATTCTTTCATTCTCTAGCATTTTCAGACTCACATTCCTTATGGCATCCTGACCTTTCACTGAAACAAAAAGCAACTTAACTTTAACTTGTTATCAGTTCTATTTGTCACTTATAATAACTGCATTTCTTTTTGCTTCTTACCCAACTTCCTGACCTTAGGTCTTTGTCCACTTTCTTATTAAAGGTGTATTCTGCTTCTACCTCTATCTTTCTACTAACATATTTCCTGGTCAACACTCTTTCTCTCAATTCCTCTCTTCTTTGTAACATCTGATGATGTTGATTACTGCTCTTTTGATTTTTACAACCCAATTCTTCTAGCCTCGCAGAATTCTTTTTTTCTAACTTCTACACTAACTTTTCCCCTTTCATTCTTTTATATTGTCGGTAGCTCACCAAAGTTCTATATTAACCCCTTTTCTTTATTTCACTCGGCTTTCACATTCATTTGTCCACCTTCTCAGGTCAGTGATGAATACTTCTCTGCCACCATCTTCTATTCCTTCTACTTTCTTCAACTCTGACTTGAATATAAATCCTTCCTCCCTGCTTCCTAACTACCTGTGAACTGAAGCTAAACCCAATGCATTGTATGCACTAGTGCCATCTGTCAGTCCACCCAAGCCAGCTCTATTGCCTTCCTCAAAACTGATATGTTTAACTCTAAGGATGTGACCTTATTTGGGAACAGGGTATTTTTACAGTGTCTATCAAGTTACAATGTGGTCATGAGGGTGTGCCCTAACCCAATATAATTGGTGTCCTTATAGAAAGGAGAAATTTGGCATAGAGAAAGACATGCATACAGGCAGAATGCCATATGAACTTGAAGGTGGAGATTAGGATAATGCACCTCTATGTCAAGGATTTCCAGATTGCTGAGAAATGACAGAAGTTAGAGGAGAGGCATAATACAGGTTGTTCCTCGTAGCCCTCAGAACGAACCAACCCTCCTGACATGTGGATTTTGGACTTTTTAAGTACATGTGGTTTATGGCTCACCATTTGTGGTACTTTGTTATGGCAGCTTTATTAAACCAGTATAACCACCAATCCCCTAATCTCCTGGGCTAGAAAACCTCACTTCTTTGCAGGCTCTTTCCTTGTCTTTATTATCTCTATCTATTCTCACAATAAAAACTTTAGTCTCTTGCTCTAAAAATGACTCCTAGTATCTTTAATTTCATACATTCTATCACCTTCATTCTCTTCTACCACTGTTTCTCACTTCCTGTTACTGTCACTCTACCTGTATCATTTCACATCTTGATTCCTGTAAAAGTTTCTGGTTGGTTTCTCTGAAACCAAAATTATCTCCAAAATACATAATTCATGCTGTTTTCATCACATTAGGACCATAGTCAAGATGTGTTTATAGTGTTACATTGCCTACTGTGCTGAATCTAAGCTTAGCATTCATTGCCCCCCAGATTTTGGGCCCATCTTGCATAATTAATATTTCATCTCCCCTATGTATATCATAGTTATTTCTATTTTTCAGCCCTGCTTATCCACCTTCCCCCATCAAGATGCTTTTTTACCTTCTCTCCTCTCCTCCAAACCTGTTCATCTTTCACTGACTGGACCACTCTGGCCCACACTGACATCTTTTACTTTTGTTATATTCTAATCAGTACTTTTCAGGTTATTAGCAAGTGGCATTTCTTATATTTTATGTGGATCTATACATATTTACATTTACAACTCCATCAGCTTATAGGACATAGTATTTTCTAACCACTGGTCAAATTCTTAAAGTGAAAATAGTAGGAAGAAGAGAGGAAGAGAAAGCAGATTGGATGCTAAGGGAAGAGAAAGCCTTGTCTAGAACAATGGAGAGTTAGTTTATGTCAATGATTTCCATATATGTCCCCTGAATCACCAGCATCTAAATCATTCAGGATGCCTGAAAAATGCAGATTCCTAAACATCACTAAAGAACTACTATATCAGATTTTGCAGAAAGCTAAAATTTTGAAGGTAACTCAAATGATTCTTAAGTATACCAATTCTGAGAACCACTAGTCTAAGTGAAGAAGGCAGAAAGTAGATGCTGAAAGGGAACTGCTGTTCTTATGCTTGCTGGGTACATGCACTTTCCATGACAGTTAACAATAGAATGAAATAATTTCACAATATCATGATTTGCTTTGATGTGATTCTCCCTCTTCAATGCAATGCTTTGAGGATAGCAATCCTTTCTTCTATGGCAAGTGTATATCAAGTACTGCATTACAAATATGAGCTGACTAATATAGAATTTCTGAAAGAACAGAAATTTTTTGGGCAATCCAAGGAAAGGTAAATGGTTTTACTTTCTTTGGGAAGTAAAATATAACCAGGAACACACTGTAGGTTCCCAAAGTTCAAGTTCGGTAGAATAGAGAGAAAACAACTCTGAGATCTAGTTGCTTAAGCTTTTAATTGGAACTGAGTGATAGCTAAAACATGTAGCTAATTTAGACAAAAACAGAACCCTCTCACTGGCTCACATTGAACAGGATTTTTGCAGTTGAGTACCACAGAAGAGAGATAACAGAATTAGATACGATCGAGAGGAAGAAAAATGCACAAAAGTCCTTGAATTAAAATGAATTGAAACCTTCTGGGAGAAAAGCTATTTGGTAAGGTCCATTAAGTCTATTGTAGATAGCTTTATTTGACAAAGCAGCATCCTGGCATGTGGAACAGGAAAGAAAATAGCTATAAGATGATCTGTCAGGGAGTTTCCAGTCTCTAAACGAATAAGATTCTGTGCAGTAGCCAATACAGCTTTTAACTCAGAAGAGATACAGAAGCAAAATGCAATTATATAACCCTAGTAAGTGTATTCAATCTGAATCTCCCACATACCCATTTCCTCCCCCAATAATTCCTCAAACTCTGCAATTTATCAAGTGGATGCTCAAACATGCTTGCATTTATTTCATGGTAACACTGGATAAACATTTTATCTGATGCATATACCAAGGGGGAGATAATTCTACAAGTCAAAGTTTAATCAGCTATAAAACATCTTAGCTAAACACTTAAATAATTTGAATAGCTCAATCACTATTAAAGTCTTTTGTTTATTTTGGCTATAAGTTTATAGAATTTACTTGTTGCAATTAGCTCATTATTCTGAAAATGCTCACTAACCACTGATTACAAAGAATTTATTCACTATAGATAGCAGTTTATATGCTTAGGATCTAACATATGGCAAAAATAGAGAAAATTCAGATGTAACAGCTAATGAATGACCTTTAGAAAAGTCTAACTTGGCAGTTTTCTTTCCTTGAGAGGTTTTGTTAATGGAGTAATGATTTTAACTAAGACAACTCAGGTGGGTATGTAGCTTCTGACTTCAATATATAAATATTGGAACCAAAGAAATTGAGGCTCACTGGGGAAGTTCCTGTCAGGTCAAGAAGGGCAGAACTGGAACTGAAACTCAAGTGTTCCTACTTTAGGTCCAGTGATTTTTTCACTGTGTCTTTCTATGATCCAACTTGTAACTTCTAAGATTGTCAGTAACAGCTTGCCAGAAAAGACTGGTCTTCTGGCTGGTATTTTATTCGACCTCATGGTGATCTCCCATTGAAGATGGTGTACCATGAAACTGAAGGGTATTTTCCCATTGTTCAAAATGTTTACCGTAGGGGTCCCACTGGGAACTCACATTGTGGCCTCTGTCTCACAGTGAGGTCCTGAGTATATCAGGCTAAAACAAAAACATCTATCCAGACAACTGCTTGTGGGCCCCTCTCTGGTTCTCAGTATAAATATATACTCTCAAGTAACCACAATGCAAGGCAGCAGATATTGCAAATGTTGTAGTTTGTAGATCTTTTTTTACCCTTGTAACTGTTTATTAGTAAAAATATTTAATTCTATGGAGATAAGTTTGTCAAAAATCTTTTATGATTTCTATTTTTGGAAACTTCGCCCCAAAGTATATAATCAACTTTTTTTTTTTTTTTTTTTTTTTTTTTTTTGCGTCACCGGGGATTGAACTCACAACCTCGCGCCTGCTAGGGCAAGCGCTTAAGGCACTGAGCCAAACTCCCGGCCCTGGTTTTTTGAGGCAGGGTCGCACTATGTAGCTCAGGCCGGCCTTGTGCTAGCGTTGTAGCCCAAGCCGGCCTCGAACCCACAACGCTCCGCCTACCTCAGCCTCCCGATATAATCAACTTTTACATTTTTCATAATTCCTTTGCTATATGCATTTTGCTAATATTTAAATCTTACATCCATCTCTTATTAATTTTGGTATGTGATATAGTATGTATGCATGGGCTTGCTCCTGATTTCTATTATAGAACATAGTACTAATAAATCCAAATGAAATATATAACAATTCTGTTCAAATATCAAGTGCTTCTTGGAAAAGAAAGTCTGCTTTCAATTAGGCACTTCAGTGGAAGGTGGGAGTAAATGAAAACCACAGAAAATCCTGTAGACACAGGTGTGATAGTCAGTCAATACATACTTATGTGGCCCATCAATTATCTGTAGCTGGTATCCAGACTGATGGGTTAATGATCATATTGTATTTTGTGTGAAAGATTTGAAAATATTGCTCTTTCGCATAGATGTTTGTTAAATAAAACAAAGCAGAATTATTTTACCTGATTCCTCAGTTTCTTTTGTTTCTGTTGTTTCTTCTATTTCATCATCAGACATTTCCATTTCTTCTTCTCGCCTGATTCCCATTAATTCGTCATTATGAATGTTGCGAATTTCCTAAGGTTAAAAGGTATGTTTTTTAGGCGGAAAAGCCTTGAAAGTGTTAAAAAAATGAGAGCTAAAGATAAGATAAAGTAGCTTTTGGGGAACATAATAAAAACTCTCAGAGTACTCTTAAGGCAGAGGCAAAAAGGCACATTGGGACTAATCAGTCTCACTAGAGAAAGCATACTAGGGTACACTTTTCCTTGCACTGAGTTTTCATTCTAGAATTAGAGCCCTAGCAGTCTATGATTTTTATATTGCTCCAATGCAATTGTTCCAATACTTTTGGACATAAAAGATTCATTATTTCTTACTCATGATGAATTTCGGGCTTTGCTTTAAAGGTTTTGCCATTTTCAACTTCCTCATGTTGGACTCTTTAATTTTGCTGCTTGCTATTTTTTTTTTTTTGAGACAGGGTCTCACTATATAGTACAGGCAGGCCTTGAGTTCACTAAGTAGCCCAGGTTGGCCTCGAACTCGCTGCAATTCTCTTGCCTCGGCCTCCCAAGTGCTGGGACTACAGGGTGTGCCACCATGTCTGGATGCTTGCTATCTTTTTTCCCCCTCCCTTTATACAGCTTTACTCAAAATAACTCTTAATGAATTTTTTGCAGTTTTAGAAGTTATAGTGTAAACGAGCTATCAGGAGTAAACTCTTACCAGACCAACCCTCTCATGGATAATAACTAAAACAAAACAAAACCCATAACTACTTGGTATCATTGGAGAGTGAACCAAAACTGGAGTGTTCTGAAGAGAAGCTGACTCTTGAAGCAAGGGCTCTTTAATTTGAGAGCAGGACTGAGTTAGCTACCCACAGAGTGGCTAAATTTATAATAGAAAACCCAGTCTGTGTGGGCTAATAATTTGAGAAGAGAGTTTGGGGCAAAGGAGGCAGAGAGAGAGAGAGAGAGAGAGAGAGAGAGAGACAGAAAGAGAGAGAGAGAGACAGAGAGAGACAGACAAAGACAAAGACAAAGAGGAAGAGGAAGAGGAAGAGGAAGGGCAAGAGAGAGTGACCAGAGAGGGAAATTTCAATTCTGTATATAAGATCTGTTTGAATGTTTGCATGGTTCCTCAGCCATGAGAGGGTAGAAGACCCTACATAATACAGCTAAGGTTCAAAGCCCTGAACTGATATTTGGGTTGCCAACCAAGAGACAGAATTTCCAACTTGAATCCAGCCAAGCAAATTGACCATTAAGACAAAAGAAAACAAAGTCAATAGTTTTTGGAGGAACACAACCAAATCCAGAATCTTGACAACATAGTATGTTATCCAGAATAATGCCCCAAATTATGTGACATATTGAAGAACTGGGATGAGATGGCCCATTTCCAACAGAGAAAGGATAATCAAGAGAGACTAACCTTGAAATGAAGCAGATGTGGTAATCAGTAGAAAAATAATTAAAACACCTATTATGACTATACTTCTGATATAAAGGAACTGTATCTATAATAAATAAAAAGATAGGAAATCTCAGCAGAGGATCAGAAAATTTAAAAATGAACCAATGTTACTTTTGTTTGAAAAATTAAAAAGACTCAAAATTATTCTGTCTAAAAGTAAACAACAAAAGAATCATTTTAAAAGTTTCTTTTCCTCTAGTGATATTTACTTTTTCATTCATTATGAACATATTTCTTTTAGATCACTGAGCACAGATATAATAGCTGATTTAACTCCTTGTCTGCCAGATCATATGTGGGTAATTCTAAAATTGAAAAATATGATATACAAAATAAAAATAATTGGATGAGACTAAAGGTAGCATAGAGATGACAGAAAAAAAGAGAACATCAAGGGAGGATAATGTAAAGGTATCCAATTTTTAAAATAACAAAGCTTTAGAGAGTTATGAGATTGTGTTTAAAGATCTAGCCTACATATAAATGGAATTCCAGAAAGACCAGAGAGAATAATTTTTAAAAAAGTTGAAGAAACAAAGGTTGACAATGTCACAAATTTGATGAAAGACATCAATCTACATATGCAAAAAGCTCAATGTGCCCCAGCGGGGTATGTGTGCAAAAAAAGTATGTCTGAGAACATCATAGTCAAACTGAAGAAAACTGAATAAAAAGAAACTCCTGAAAGCAGCTGGAGGAAATACCAGATTATGTAGGGGGAAAACAACAATTTGAATATTATGATTTCTTTTAGAAATGATAAAGTGCAGAAGTCAGTGGAACAATATCTTTAATGTTCAAGGATAAATAAAAATATCCATTTATTAAGAATTTGATATTGAGAAAAAATTCTTTCAAGAACAAAAATATATTTTCAGGCAAAAGTAAATGCAAGAACTCATCACCGAGAGACTGTATGACAGAAAATGCTGCAGAAAAATTTTTAGGCTGAAGGGAAGTGATTCCAGACATAAACAGAGATCTTCATAGAGGCATGAAGCACACTGGGAATGATTGAGATCATACTGGAAAAGGTACTTTAAAAAAGTTAGCATGAGAATTGTGCATTTTGGAACAGCTTGCATTCATTTAAAGGCCACCTGATGCCCATCAGAGGGTCCTTAGCACTGAGCTAACGATTTCTTGCCTACATCAAGCCCCTACTAGGAAGTCATACAGGAAATATCCAAAGCTGACTGGTGAAAATTGCTCCCATTTATGGAGATTATACATATTTGAAATGGATTTCTTAATGCTGTAGTTTCTTCACTATCTCTAATTTCCTTCTCTTTTATGCCTTTTATAAGGAAAAATAATGGTTTCTATTTCAAGTTAAGTTTTCATTAAAACTAAATAAAAGATCCTTTTACAAGTGAGCTATTTAGTATCATCACTGATAGTTAAGAAGTAATAGAAAAATCAGATGCTAACATAGCATCTCCCATGTACTACAGGGGCATTACTTAAAATAGAAAAAAATAATGACCTGCTTGAGAAAAATGAACTTTAAAGGGCTGTGTCATATGAGGGATTTACTATATCTTATTCAAACTCATTGCACAGAGAACAATAATGGAAATTTCTCTTTTCTGTGAATTCATTCTCTCTCAGGAGACTGGGTTTCAGTTATCATCAGAGCTGTTACTAGAAAAGTGATTATAATAAGGTTTGACATTAGTAAATTTGAATATTGTACAACTTACTGCATCAGGAAAAGTCATGGCTTTCTAGATGCTTAACCAAAATGTGGACTATCAGAAGTTATAAGCAGAGATTAACTCTTAATTCACACACATGTCATCCAATCCTGGGAACATCACTGTGTTTTTCCGAAGACTAAATAATGTTCTTTCTAGGGGAATATCCTAGGGCAGGAAGATTCGGGGGCTAAGACATGTCCTGTAACTGCCTAGCATCCACAAAGCATCTTTGTCCTTCCAGTTGGGCAAGAAGGCATAATCTCTTCTTACAAATATAAAAAAACTTCAATAATTACATAATATAGTTCATTCAGAAGTCTTTCATGACTTCAAAAGTCCTTAGAAATATAACAGATTTAGGGGTAAAATTTACCTAAATCCCTCTGAATACTTCAGGAAAAATAATTACCAATTGCTTTAGCTAACAATGAAATGAGGGTAAGGGAAACTAAGGGAAAGGTTGCTGTGTAACCTGTTCAGTAAGGTGAAGTGGCAGAGTTCAGAGTACTCTACAAACTATATAATTCTCATTAGTCTTCTATACATATCCAATACTAAGGTCACACAAATGCGATTAAAGAGAACATCAGAGGTTATGGAGTACCATATTAAAGTTAATTTATAAAGAAGACAGTATCACCAAAAAAAGTAAGATTGTAATCCTCTGAAAACCATTAAAGCACCTCATAGCTGAGATACCTGCTATCTGCCTTGTCTTGTTAGATCAGAATAGCTCTACTTTGGGAAGCAAACCCTACCACCTACCTTCAGTGTGAAAGGTTATAAGGTAGCATCTACCTAGCTTAGACATAAATGGGAAGGATTCGGAGTCAATAAAGCACAGACAGCAAAGGAAATAGCTGTCTCCCAGATTTGTCCCATTTCCCACTCCCACATTGGGATCCAATACTGACACCAAGAGTGGTACGCACAAACATTTTTCATCAATTTGCCTTGTAAATCTCAATTTGAAATTGAATCATGTCAGTGACAGACTACATCAAAAAAGGTAGGACAGCTTTTCATTTCAACAGTGAACCATTAATGATTTCTAAAATGGCATTGTAATGAATTTGAGTCTGTTTTAATAGTAACTTTTTCTGCAGTTTAGAGATTTGCACTGCTCCACAATAGAGAACAATAAGCACTTTTTTTAAATAGAGTGAAATAGAAACCCAAGACAGACAGGAATGCATAAAAAGAATCACTTTTGTCCCAGCTGACATTTTTGATTTATTAAAACGTAGGTGAATCATACATCATTACACATTAATTATCTAATTATAGTTTCACAAAAATCTATGTGGGCTTATATTCATCTAGTCCATGTTTTATGATCATACCATGATTACCAGAAAAATCAATGTTCCTTATTAAATGTATAGCAAGATCCCACTTATCTAGACTTTCAACATTAACAGGAAACCTGGTAACGAAGGAGTCATAAGGAAATGGAATGATGCAGAGGATAGGGAGATAGCTTCTATACTTATGGAGCAATTTGAATCTGAAATGCCATTTAATACAATGAAATAAACCAAAATTCAGGATTATGTACTATATGATACATGATGCAAATATATATTAGGTTGATTTGAATTGGGATAGTATAGTTTTTGGTGGCTGAAAGCAAAGAGCCAGTGTTAGTACAAATGGGTCCTAAAACAAAGGTACATGGATGACTTGAATATCTATTTGCAAATAGTTCTTCAGAGTTTGGAAGGGTAAGCCTGTAAATCTAGAGAGAAAGTTATTTTATCAATCACAGTATTTCATTTGACAAGAATACTAGCAATTATCAAATTCTATTTCCTCTGGTCCAGTGGCTTAAAAATTCATATTATAGAAGATGAAAGAGTTCTCTCCTTAGCATATGCTGCTATGGCTCTAGTTTTCATATATTACCTGAGTTTTTGCTTGTATTCTTGGCCAGCTTGAGAGAAACATGTAGATTTTAAACAATTCTGTAGAAAAAGAGCTCTATATCACACAGAACTGTCAATTAAAGTCACTGTAGACACTCACTGAGGGGAAGGATTTTTGCCTTCTCTCACTATTCTTTTCAACTGTATTAGCAGGAGCCTCACACACGTATAAATCAGGAAAGTAAAGCAATGAGAAAGACTTATTAGCAAACTAGTTTGCCTTGCATATGCTATCAAAGGTAGCGTCTGAGCTCCCCAAAGGTGGGAACATTTTCCTTCTTATGTCACACCTTCTCAGCAGAGTAAGACAGTATTGGCTGCTGGTAGAAGGATGACAATGAGAAGAACAAGAACTTTATGACATGAGGGGTTCACTAGCTGACTTATTCCCAGGGGCAACAGATGAGAAGTTAACTGTCGGAAATTTCAATGCTGATGAAAGGCCTGACTTATAAGTTGTAGTTTTGATGCCAAGGTCAAGAAAAAGTCTATTTGATTAAGTCTTTGAGATGCTCTGATTTTCAGCGGGGTGCTAAGAGGCAGCCACAATTTAAGAAGACAGTTTCTCCACTTCCCACGGGATACCTCTTTTCAGTCCTGACAGTTTGCTATCAACTGAAAGTTTTTAGAGGTAAAAAAAAATCAAACAAAAATAACAATGAATAGAAGCAAACCATGATTTAACAGGCATCGATATAAAATGAAAGAGATATTTTGGGTTTAGGTCATGAGAGATTAGAGATGTTCGATGTATATTCAGTTGCTTCTCTTACTTCGATACGCATACACTCATATCCTTACCAGGGGTTAGAAGCTGTCTGAACTGCCCCACCCACTATTGGAATTAGCTTTACATATCAAGATTGAAATAACTGGAAGTAGCTTTACATATCAAGACTGAAGTAATCAAGGTGGACCTTAATTTAATCTAGTCAAGTAAGCAGGAAACATTTTTGGGGGTTTCCACAAAGTCTACAAGGCAAAACATGTAACATGCAGCTCTTGGCAAGTCATGCTGGCTGTGTATTTTATCCTCATCACTCTGCCAAGGAAGTTCTGTGACAACACTGGGTAAGAGGGTAATAGCTGTCAAGTTCTTTACAGACCCAGAGAAATGTCTAGCTCACTGTCTTGCTTTACTGTGTAAGTCATTAAACTCAAGTACAGACCCATAAGATCAATAAGCCTGATATAACCAATAGAGCTTTAATGAATAATATTAATGGAGTGGATTGCACTGCACTATAATTTACAAAAGGTCATTGCCTCGAATGTCGTGATTCCAACAAGAGGCTCTATTTCTCCTACGAAAAGGCAAAATTGTTCTTGCAGGGTTTTCCTTAAAGGGTGGGGCAGTTCAGACAGATTCTTCTAACTGTTAGTAAGGATATGAGTGCACGTGTATTGAAGTAAAAGAAGCAACTGAATATACATTGAACATCTCTAATCCTCAGATCTGAAATCCAAAATGCTCTAAAACCTGAAATTTTCTGAGGGTTGACATGATACCACAAGTAGACAATTCCATAGCTGACCTCATATAATAGACTGCAATCAAAATGCAGACGCATTAAAAATTTTTATAAAATTACTTCAGCCTGTGTATATAAGTATATATAAAACATAAATGAGTTTTGTGTTTAGACTTGGGTCTCCTACCCAGGATATCTCATTATGTATATGCAAGCACTACAGAACCTCAAAGAAAGACTCCAAATCCAAAACACTCTTATATCTAAACACTTTGAGTAAGAGATTTTCAACCTACATTAGTTTTTTTTTTTTACAATTTTAAAGATTCTAAGTGTTTATTCTTTTGAACTGAAGAATTTAGATACTTTAAATTTAGTGTTTGAAGCTTCACCGCTCCTCTTGATCACTTTTTTTGCCCTCCTGACTCTCTGAGGGCAAAAATCATTTTGTCCTATGTTGCCTGTCATAATGCCTGGGAGAGAGAAAGTTCTTAGTAAACCTTTGAATTGTAATGTTAAATTTCATTTGTTGAGGGAGCGCTAGAATTCTAAAATTATTTTGTGCTACACTAAGACAAGAGTTTCCGTATGTGCTCCTAATTCTTAAAAAAAAGATGCTATTGCCTTTTTATGACTTTACTCACTCAGTGGACAGATATCTTCAGGGATATTTCTCTAGTGGCTTTCAGAGCCCTTTGTTATACCAGAACTGATATCTCAGAGACTACATTTGTGAACAAGGTTTAGCTTATCTTCCCCTAATCATTCTTCATGGTTTTCAAGTTGTTCCTACACAAACTGTCTCATGTATTCTTAGGAAGAACACCATGAAGAGATTATTATCTGTATTTTAAAGGTTAGAAAACAAAGGCTTAAACAAAAGTTAGATGATTAACTCAAGACCAGAAAGCACTCTGCACGAGAGCTCAGAAGGAAGAGAATAATTTCCAGGTCATTTGCTAGTCGGGTAATTTTGTGTGAATCACTTAATGTTTCTGAATTTAAGTTTCCTTACATGTGAAATATAGGTTCTTTTTTTTTTTTTTTGTACTGGGGATCGAACTCACAACCTCACATAAAACGTAGGTTCTATACCTAGTCATTATCTCTTATTGAATTTTTAATAATAAACTGAAATAATACTATTTATATTTTTCAAGCTGTTTACACATTTCTTAACTCATTTAACCTTGCAAGAGTGATTACATTACTATCTAAAATTTATAGCTGAAGAACAGGGACTGAGAAAGGCTGAATAACTTGTTAAATACACACAGTTACAAAAGTTGTCAGAACTGAGATTTGAAATCATGTTTGACTCTCAGTCCAATACTTCTTTTACTCTACCATGTCTGTTATGAGGTTGTAAGGTTCACTTAGGTGAGATAATCAATGTGAAAGTGCCTTATAAATGTGAATGCTGGGGGCTATAGGAGTAGCTCATTGGTAGAGCACTTACCTAACACGAATGACCCCCTCCCACTTTGGTGGTACTGAGAATTAAAACTAGGGCCTTCGCACTGAACAATATCTCCAGCCCTTATTAATTTTTTTTGAGACAAGGTATTTCTAAACCGCCCAAGGTAGGGCTCAAACTTGTGAACCTCCTGCCTCAGCCTCCCAGAGTACTGGGATTACAGGCCTGTGCCACCATGCCCAGTTAAGGCCCTATTTGATCCCTGGCATCACAAAAGTCTTACAAATTCTACTTACATATTAATAAATATTACAACCTGTATTGATAGATACAATGAGATTATTACCACACTGGCAAAGAAAACTCAGAAATGAAATTGCAAAAGTTGCTACACATGTAGATCAAAAGTATCAGGGCTGGGTATGGAAGCTACCCATAGGAATAGAAGAACTTGTGATATATGCAACACCATTTCCAAAGAAAAATCAGTGAAACTAACTTCCTTGTCTTGGTTCTTAATGTTGGAGTTAGAAGAGTAACCTATTCATATCATATTATAGTGTTATGCTAAAATTTTTACTTGAACACAGGCAGAGAGTGTGTGTCAACCTAAATCTGAGACCAGAGTCCTCTGTTACTTTAAACGCTACCTCCTATAAAGATGGTCAAACAGGTTTGATAATGCATTTCAGAAATTTCTTTGCTCTGATATACCACAAGGCAGCTTCTAGACTCAACTGTCAGGATGTTCTAATAAATATAAGTCAGCCCTAATATTACTAATACTAGAAGCACAGGTCAGTAATTATTGTTGCACTTCAGACTAGCTAGCTTAGAGAAATAAACTTATAATTATCTCAATTACATTTTCTCTACTAAGGTTTCCATCCAGCAGAATGCATTCAAGACAACATGTGCACATTTACTGCCCTTTGGACAGCAGGTGGTCTGAACACAGTGACAGGCTATAGAACACATCTTAGTGTTTCATTAGGGCCTTGTTGTGACCATGGGATCTTGGCGCTACTTAATTCTGGCTAAACTCCAAATCAATAACTTGTTAAAGAAAGACACTGTGCCCCTGAGGAGCTAACAGAGTAAAAAGTTACCAACCTCAGCTTGTTTGCACCAAACGCTGATGTTTTTGCGCTGGGCTTTTGTGAAGTGGTCCCATGCCTTCTGTTTGGAGGCGGAATGGTATACGGCCACTATCTGCTCAACTGTAGCATCAAATCAGTAGTCAGATCAAGCCAGAGTATCATCCAGGGATGGCAAAAAAGGAGAGAAGAGAAATAAGCGAGAAGCATGAGCTTGTGGTACCTTTTTGTTATAACAGTATCTCTGCTGGGGGTTGTACTTGGAAAAGGGTGCGTGTTGTAGTATTGTGATTTTTAAGGGGACTCAAAGGAAGAAACATCAATATACAGAAAGAAGCAAGAGAACCAAGGAGTACTCATTTATGTACTCATTCAGGCAGAAGAGGTACAAGTTGTAGTAAATGTGTTTACTTTTGTACTACTGATCCTGCATAGCATGGAAGCAAATTGTAACAGCAACTTCTACCACTAGCTCTTTTTATTAACCAGCCCTGTGAAATCAGTTGGAATGCTTCGCTTCAGTAGAATTTGTCCTCTTGCTATTCTTAGGTATGTTTAAACAGAAGTGTCAAAACAAAACCTAATATAGGTAGGGTGTAAGTCTACCTAGATAACCTTGTTGACTGGAGAACTCTAAGGTTTATGGAAGAGCACTGTTTAAAGTACAGTCTCAGCAAGCACTTTTCAGGGTCTCTTAGAATGTCAATAGGGAAATGTATACAGATATTGTGGGGCTTTTTCCTAACCAGGTCAAAGAGAGGAGATGCTTAGGTGTGACACTTGAGAAAAGCAGGAAGAGCCCCTTTCTGCTTGGATGGGTGTTCCTGGTTGGATGTTAGGAAATCCAGGAGGTTTTATTTTTTTCTTTATAGCTTTGTTTGTATCCTGCCTTCTAATGATTCTAGGATTTATGTTCTCAAGATGCTTGCTGCTCTCCTTTTCTACATATTCTGAAGTCCTGAGGATATGTGCTTTCACCTCCTAGATTTTATGCCCATATATACTTCCAGAATACAAGGGGAAAATGGAACAACTCCTCCTTAATACTAATTACGTAGGAGTCAAGTATGGAAAGTAAAGTATAGGAAGAGTGGATCATAATTGTTTAAAAGCAAAATCATAAAACTGCATCCTTATTCTTAAGGTGAATATAGCTCCTTACAGAAAAGATATGGGGACACAATTATGTAATATGGGAAACAAAAAATTTACTGGAGAATTTATCTATCTCATTTAAGAGAACTTTGATATGTTTAAAGTGGTATTTCTTTGTGAAAATAGCTATTTCAATGGCTTCTCACCTTGTCACAGTGTTTGTTATATCCAGCAAAGGTAGTAGTAGAAAAGAAAGTAAATATAAAAGGTAAAAGTAGCAAATTTGTTTTTTATTACATCATCTGGGGAAATATAATTACACTTATCACTAAAAGTTCTTAGAATGCATATTACATGATGATAATGATGCCAAAAAAAAAGCAGCTTTAAAATGCTGATGTTATATCTTAACTTCAATAATAAATTACCCAACCTTCAACTAAGGCCTATGGCTATGAAGGCATAGGATATGGCCTAAGTACCAGTGTTTCTTTTTTTTGTTTTGTTTTGTTTTTTGGTACCGGGGATTGAACTCACAACCTCATGCCTGCCAAGCAGGCACTTAAGCCACCGAGCTAAATCCCCAGCCCTAGTACTAGTGTTTCTAAGGAGCTGATATACCAGGGAAAATGAAAACAGGAAGTGTTCACATATATTCTGTAAAACTGGAGCACTGGCATCTGACAGTTTAAGGAGAGGACAGGGCAGTAAGGAAGGCAGCCTCATCCTCGACATCAGATGGCTCTGGAGGCCTGGGCTCCTGTACAGAGTAATTGGTGACTGAGTGAAGAGACCTTGCACCCTTCCAATAGAACTCTAACTGCTACTCACATTGGATGAGAATTCCAGACAGGGCTTGCTTGAACTTCTCCTTGGCTTCTTCCATGTCTTTCTCATGGGCAGCTTTCTCATTCACCAGGCGGCGGACATGGCTGTTGGCTGACTGGATCATGGAGTAGAAGTTGTTGGCACTACGACGATTCACCTCCCCTCGCTCTATCCAGGTGAGCAAGGTCTGCACTGCTTCTGAGAATTTGGAATCATCTGAAAATGAGAGGGTTTCTTGTTAGAACCATTAAAAGTAACCACATCTGTATTTTTCCAATATGCCATATGGGAAGTTGTGGCTCACTTAACTGCTGTGGGTAAGGAGCCATGCACAAGCACACATGGGCAGGCATCAGGCAGGCAGAAAAGCCCGAAAGAATGAAAATCTCAAAAAGTAGTCAGATTAGTAGTGGGTTATAAAGAGTTTCAGAAAGAGAACTGTTTCTTCTTTTCTTAAATTTATTTTTCTGAGCTTGGGATGTGGCTTAGTAGTAGAATGAATGTTTAGCAAGCATGAGGCCCTGGGTTCAATCTCTAGCACCACAGAAACATTATCTGCACTGGTATTATATTTTTAATGTATTGCAAATTAGTTAACCTGTATATGTGTATACATATATGTGTGCATGTCTGTGTGTGAGAGAGAAAGACAGAGAGGGAGGGAGAGAATGTGTTATAAATTAGCAGTGAGAGAATGTCAGGATTCTACAATCCTCTGTTTTACTAAGGAAAAACAGACTCAAGTTCTGAGTTTAACTTGAATTTGACAATAACTTTTTCCTAGATCCACAGAATTATATGTTGGAAGGAGCCTTAGGAAAGAGTTAAGTGGGAAATTCTTCAGATATAAACACTTACATCTTCAATCTTTTATAACATCATTCTTACATCCAATCCACAACTCCAGGCTTTCCACTTGGGGACATTCATAATGTATTTTCATGCTGTTCATTTTATTTCTATATTTCTCACATCTTTTTCTTCTTGTCTGAGGAACCCTCCAAGTAGACAGCCAGGAGTTATTCTCTGATGTTAGGATAGTAGTCCAGTTCTTCCGAAGTTTGTGGCCCATCTTCCTGAGATAGTCATTTATACATTCCTGCTGTTAACAGACTTCTGAGAGGTAGCAACCAATTGAAGCCCCATTCTAGGGCTTTACGTGCCACTCTGGCCAAGAAGCCTCATGTCAAGTGGCAATATCTCTCACTGCAATTTGAACTTCTTGCCTCTTGCCCTTTTGTTTCAGTGCAGATTTATAACAGGAGGTAAGCCTTCTCTTTAGGGCAGCTTTTCATTCATTACTTGGATAAAATCCTTAGTTTGATGGTCAAGTTTTCCTTCTCTTGAGGGCCATACAACAATCAAATTCTTTTTTGTTTTGTTGTTATTTTTGACTTAAATGAATTTACTTGGTGTCATACGAATAGGCAAGTCTTGGGCCTGGGACTTTATCCATTGTTTTCAGCCTTTCAAATATTCTATATCATTATATATGTGTATCAAATTTGGAGTATGTTTTCTACGTTTTCCTTTATAAGAAGTCAGCAATCAATCCAAAGAGAATTCTTTGATTTATTAAATGTGTGACTCCCTTAGGTTATGTGATGTAAACAAATTTGGTGAGTGAGACCTATTTAGAAAGTAGAATTAGCAAGATTTTGCTTAGCTGAGAGAACAAGAAGCAAGGCAAATTCATATCATTAGAGCTGGGCTGGTGTCATCAATAAGATCAGTGGGACACTAGCACCCATTCAATAAAATCAACAGTTCTCAGAAAATGAGAGACTAGGATTGAGTTACTAAGACAAGATATCAGACAGGGTGATTAATGTTAAATTAGCAAAGCGATTTTGAGAATTAAGCAAGAGCAATAAGGAATCAAAATTACAGGAAAAGAAGTCTGACATAGCAATGTCTAGAAGGCTCCACAGTTGCTGTGTGAAATAAATTGGCCTTTTTTAATTGATTAAAACATGTGCTCTAGCTGTGTGTGGTGGTTCATATTTGTAAAACCAGCTACTGAGAAGGCTGAGGCAGGAGGATCCCAAGTTTGAGTCCAGCCTGGGTAACTTAGCAATTTACCTTTTCTCAAAAAAAGGGTTGTTGTGCTTTCATTGTTTGATTATTTGATCACTGCTTTCATGCCTATATCTTGTGATTTGAACAACTACTTTGAAGATAACAATACACAATATATTAATCAGTGTCAATGTCCTATTATTTTGTTTTGAAATTCTGTACCATTGTTTTTATTCTTTTTTTATTTTAAAATAAAAAAATAAAAAGGGTTGGAGATAGCTTAGGGGTACAGTGCTTGCCTACCATGCATAAGGTCCTGGGTTCAATTCCGAGTACTGCAAAACAAAAAAGTCTTCTTTAAATTGGTGGTGGCTAAGATTTTGAGTAATCTAAGAAGAATATACACTGTGATGGCTTTCTGGGCCTCCATTTTTCATCATTAAAATGGGGATTTTACTAGGGTTACATTAAGGTGTATCATTCTGATTAACTCATCTGACTTAGAATTCAACCTAACTTGTATTCACTATGAAAAAGGGACATGTACAAGGAGTGATCAAAATATAAGGTGTATTTTTAAATAAAAACTATTACAGTAAAAGACACATTGCCATTAATCCCACTCAAAATACTCCCCGCGTGTTTCAAGCACACATTCCCCATCATGCTTGCCACTTTCTGAAGCACTTCTGGAAGTCCTCTGTGTTTATGAGGTATGATCAAAAATACTTGAATGGTGCTGCCAAGTGCCAACCAATGGAAAAACAAGCTGATCAAAACATAATGATGTGTTTTCATTCACCTTCTCCACCAGATCTGACATCATGTGACTTCTGGCTCTTTCCCAAAGTGACCATGAAAGGTAAACGTTCTGAATCAGTTCAGGACATTGAGGCAGCCATGACAGTGCAACTAAAGACATTCACGAAAGAGGACTTCCAGAACTGCTTCAGAAAGTGGCAAGAATGATGATGAGTGTATTTGAGGTGAAGGGCGAGCATTTTGAGGGACATTAATAGCAATGTATCTTTTGCTGTAATAAATTTAAAAATTAAACAATCACTGTAGTTTTTTTTTTATCACACCTCTACCAATTCCAAGTCATGAATCACACTTAAAATTCTCTGATGTAGAAAGTGGAAAATAATCCATTTCTTCTTAGTTATCTGGTGTCTGAGAGAGAAATGCTATCCCTTGTGACAACAAAGGAACAGAGACACAGTTGGCAAGAACAAATCTCCTCATTAGGTATGTACCTCTCTCAATTAGCAAGGCTACGACACAAATGTTTTGAATCCGTAAGTGGGAAATCCAACGGGTTATTACCAGCAACACCATTCATCACATTTCTGTAAAGAAAAGGATTCTTTTAACGAGGAAGCTCAAATGCCTTCCATACCTTTTAGTTTTTCAGCAACAATGCTGCATTCATGATCTGAGTAGTGGACCACTGGGGGTGGGGACGGTGGACGCAGTCTTTCTTCTTCCATCCGTCTCCGGTGGCGCTCCTCTCTTGCTAGCATGCGCTGTTTACATTCCCACTCGTATAGGTCATCTCGTGCCTGTGCAAAGTCAACGTGGAGCCGACCTGTGTCCTTCTTGTCAGTACTAGAGCCCAGGCGAATTCGGTAACCTAAGTTCGGAGGTAGGAAAACAGCAGCCTAGTAAGTGAGTAATTACAGGGACTTTTCCAAGTACAGTGTTTCAGATGTGGTTGCAGCAATTCCAAATGAACACATCACCCCAAATTCTGTCTCCATACTAGCAAGTTGAATCACCAAAAGACCTAAATTATAATCTTATTGCTAAGAACAGCTTACTATCTATTGGCTCAGTTGGTCTTGATATTAGGAGTTACATTCTTCCATCTGCCACCTTACCTCTGATGAGGGTAATGGCATCGATAATAAACCTTATATGGGCATCAAGGAAGAATAGAAATGGTGGCCTCAAGCTATGATGTTTCTGAGTAACTTCAAGAGTATCAGTCACGTCATCACAAAGAATTCTGGTAAAATTTAAATATTAACTTGACATTTTAGTGTCAAAAATTGTTTCCTAGATGCACTTGGAAACTCTGGACAATTTCTTTTCTGGGAGAAAGATTAGATATGATGGGGAGTGGTACATAACCCAGATGGCACATAATTTGAGATACTTAGAGTTTGTGTGACTGTAATAGTGATATGAGAGTGGGATTCAGAAAATCAGAATTTAACTCCCTACCTCCACTTTTTATGGCAGCTATACTTTTTCCTGAGCCTTAACAAAAACAGCAAATAGTTAAGTACTTTTTAAGTTTTATTAGCCAAGCTAGATACTTACATACACATTTATCACATTTCATTCTCAGCACAGGCTTGCAGGGTAAACATTTTACTAAAGAGAAAAACTGAGCATTAGAGAGGTTAGAGAGGTCAAGTAGCTTCACCTGGGTCAAACAACTGGGCAAATAGCAGAACTTGAGTTTTAATCTAGGATGTTAGACTCTAAATTTGTTGTGTGTTCCTATGCTCTAAAGAATAACGCACAAAATAGGTTTTTGTTCCTGGCTAAGATAGAATAACAAAGGTTAGATATACCACCCACCATTAAAGAATGAAAAATATGAACGAAATATATGAAACAGTACCTTTAAGATAGTGGACATTAGATAATGAAGCCAGTGATCACTGAGAGACAAGAACCAAATGAAGTGATCCCCATGATTGACCCAGCTTATTGCCTGGAGAGGGTTTCCAGGCCTTACTACAGGGAGAGGAACTTGGGCAGAGCATAGTGTTCATCCCAAGGTGAACAGAAGAGACTATGGAAAGTAGAGTACCTAACAGAGAAATATTCACAGAGAAAGAATTTCAGGGATCTGCAGAGGGCCCAACATGATTATGTCTAATGTCTAAGTTGAGGGGAAAATCACTGGCTTGGACAAATTGCAAATTAGACATTATAAAATAAAAAAATAAACTTGAAAACATAACATTACAAACTATCCCAAAAAAATACAGACAGAAGAAAAGGATACAAAAATGAAGCAGTAGGCTGTGAGAAAACTTTAAGAGGTTTAATATATTCCTACTGGTGTCCTGAACAGAGGGGAAAGAGGATAAAACAGAAAAAAATATTTGAAGAAATACAGGGACAAAAATTTCCAAATTTGACAAAAATTCACAGGTTCAGGAAGTTCAATGAACTTCAAGCATAAGAAACATGAAAGAAATTACACCAAGGTACATCATAACTGAATTGCACAACGCCACCAGTAAAAAGAATATCTTATAGGCAGCTATAGATAAAAGACATACAATATTATGCACAGAGAAACAAAGATAAGGACAAACATCATATGTATTGTTAGAAACAATGCAAAGAAAAAGCTAACGGAATAAGACCTGAGAGGGAGGAGACAGAAAAGCTGTAATCCCAGAAATCTATATTCAGGAAAAAGTATCTTTCAAAAAGAAAGGTGAAATTAATTTTTCTGAAACATACAAATGCTGAAAGAGTTCATCAGGAGGAGATTTACACTACAGAAAATGTTACAGAAAATTTAGGTATAGGGAAAATGATACTAAATGGAAATCTGGATCTATATAGAGGGAGGAAGATCATACGTAATGCAAGATTCCATGTACAAGAAGTTCCTAAAAATGCACAATAATCTGTTAAAGGACAGATAAGTGGTTACCTGACAAGCAAGTGGAGAGGTGTAGGAAGAAGGGATTACACAAGAGGCAGGAAGGAACCTTGGGGAGTGCCAGGCATAGCCATGATTTGGACTGTTTTATCATTGATTGTTGGTGATGGTTTCACAGCTGCATGCGATATATATAATTGTATATTTAATCTATATGAAGGTCATTGTATGTGCATCATTATATCTCATATAGCTGTTATAAAGGACAATGCCTAGAAACACTAACACTAAAATATATTTTATAGAAATAAGAATAGTTGGGCATGCTGGTGTATGTCTGCAATCTCATAACTTGGGAGGCCAATGCAGGAGGTTTACAAGTTCAAGCCCCACCTGGGGAACTTAGCAAGATCCTGTCTCAAAAAGGGCTGGGGATGTAGCTCAGTGTGAAAGCCCTGGGTTTAATCCTCAGTACTGGGGAGAAAAAGAGGAAAAAGAAACATATTTAATAAGCAAACTTTCTAGGGTCCTTTGCAGTTTGTAATGTAATCATACGCCCATTCATTGTATCTGATCATCTGAAACATCAGAAAAATGGGTCTACAAAAGGTTACCATACCTATTTACCTGGGACTGTGGAGAGGATCGAAACAGAATATGACAGGACACCTTTTATGTAAATCACACAAAATACATGATGGGGTTCTGAGATGGGTGCGCTATGCACAGTGCCAACTCCCAAAGGTGCTTCACTGCCAACAAAGAAAGACAATTTTTTCTACTCTTTTCTGGATCATTTTCTAAAGGATTTTCATTATTTTAAGCATTTTTCTTCTATAATATGAGACAGTAGCTATCCCATTCTGGAGATTTCTAGAACTTGTGAACTTCCAAGGGGGTAGATTCAAATTTAAAGGGTAAAATTTAGCTATTTTCACAGCACCGATAGCTATCCCCTTTCTTTTGGCAGCCCTGAGAATGTTTCTATGAGGCGGTTGTTAACAGAGAGCTCATTTTAGTGATGTTTAGATGGGTGCTTCCTGAGCAGTATGTTGTCTTTTATGTATAACTGTTCAGGGCTTTTCAAGACCCTTACATGCTTATTAAAATAGTCTATTGTGGAGTGCTCTGTTATTGTTGCTAACTGCTGTCTGATCTTCAGTAGTTAGATTCTCCAGCACTCAGAACTATAATAAGAGTAAACTACATCTACTTCCTCCTCTTCTAACCCATGTTACCAGCCTGCTTTCTCAAATCCCCATTACCTTTTCCCTGACCTATTGTAACAGATTTCCAATTGACCATCTCTCCTCTAATCCATTTTTACACAGAGCCGTCTGATTAATCTTTCAGAAACAACCATCTTCCTTGTTCAAAAATTTCTTCTACAATTCCCTATTAATCAGTTGGGTAAAGACCCAACTGTTAAACCTTTCCAAGTATGGTAACAAATGATATTTTTCCTCCTCCTCTCATCTCTATTTAGTACACAAACCACCACTTACTGCCTCCTGAATGCTTGTCAGAACCTTCCACCTTTGTACCTTTGCTCATGCTGTTTCTATGCCCCACTGCCTAAAGGCAAATGCTTCCTATTTGTCAAAGACTTGATGCAAATGCTACCTTTCTTAATACCTATAGTTAAGAGTCTGACAAATTCATATTCTCTCTTTCTCCCCTCTGCCTCCCTAATGGCACTTAGAGCTATCAATCATTATTGTTAGCAGAGAGTGCATCTTATCAGTGTTTTGAGTAATGCCTGCTGCTGAGTAAATGTTTCTTTAATAAATGAATGTATTGCTACATACTAAATTTATTAAGGGGAAGTACTAGGTTTTACTCATTTTTTAACTCTGCACAGCATCTAGCACAACAGTTTACACAAAGGAGATGTTCAAAAAGTGCCTATTGCATGAATGAAGATGCTGCTGTCCTAACATGTCTAGTACTTTAACTCAGTTCTCCCAAACCATTACTCTCAGGTGAAGAAGTACTTAATTGTTCTATGGCTTTTCCAATTACCCTATCTTCTTTTTTCTAGGTTGTCTGTGCACTGCCCCATAAAAACAGTATCAATTCAAAATATGCAAAAGATCAACCATGAAACTTTGACTTCAAACCAACCTAAAAGGCATGCGGCTTCGCTTTATGGTACTCATCAGAAATCATTCCAATTACAATTCCTTGCCCCACTCCAAATTTGAACTTCCACCATGAGTACATTTTATGGAAAGTAGGTCTTACTAGCTTCACTCCATAATACTATACAAACCATTACTGCTTCTGGGTCAGGTTAATGTTACAGTTAGTTAAATTATTTTGCAGTCACTACCCTTGCTATACCTGTCTGTCTTCTACCCAGAAGTAATATTCCTAAAATGTAAATTAGATCATGTCACTTCAATCCTGAAAACCCTCCAATGGATTTCAGAATAAAACTCAAGACTGTAGTTCATAAAGCCCATGCTAATTTTCTATCTTCTGCTTAAACATGCTAAGTTCATTTGCGCCTCAGGGCCCTTGGTTCACTGTTCCTTATTTTGGAATGAGATATCCCCAAGATGTTTATATGGCAATCACCTTGCACATTGTTCAGGTTCAAATGTCAGAGAAAAGTTCCTTTCCTAATGCTTCCAGATACATTATCCTTTTTATTTTTTCACCGCACTTTAGCAGTACCCGATAATAACTTCTTTATTTGTTTACATATATATCACATTTTACTATTATCCAGAACGTAATATGGCAGGAAATCTCAGTCTTTGCTGCATCTCCAGTAACCTACTATTTTGCATAGCAGTCAATAAATATTTGACTTATTGCTATGGTTTGAATGTGTCTTTCAATAGTTCATATGTTGGGCACTTAATTCCCAAATTCATATGTTAATGGTATTTGGGGTGGGGCCTTTGGAATGTAATTAGGATTAGATGAAGTCAAGGCATGAGAGTCTCATAATGGCATCAGTGCCTTTATAAGACAGGGAAGACAGTCCCAAGGTAGCACACTTGCTCTGTCTCAACACGTGATGCCCTCTGTCATATTATAGTTTAGCAAGAAGGCCCTCATCAGCTGCACATATGCCAGTGTGATGCCTTTGGACTTCTCAGTTTTCAGAAATGGAGACAAACAAACTTCTTTTCTTTATCTACTCAGGCTCAGGTTTTTTGTTCTCATGGCAGAATATGAACTAAGATACTTCCGTAACTATTTTTTGAGTATCTAAGTTTTGTGTTAGGTCATGTGCTAGGTATTGGGGATTCGATGTTAAATAAGACCCAGTCCTTGCCATGGAGGAATTCATACTCTGCATGAGGAAAGAGTCAGTTCTAACATGTTGTAATAGGCGTCATGTCAGGAGGAAGCACCAGATGCTGCAGAGGCACTCGGGAAGGGTGCCTAAATCAACCTGAGATAGAGGGCAAAGATAAGCCAGAAAATTTTCCAGGGGACCTTGTGCTTGAGCTATAGTATAAGGTGTCCAACTTGCAGGTTGGATATGCCTCTGTTAAAATAAAAAATATAAAAAGTGAAGGAAGTTTTGTTGCTTGTATACATTAACAATAATATATATTTTATATGCAACCCCGGACAATTCATCTTTACTTACTACGGCCCAGGGCAAGGAAGGCATAACCAACCCATGGCTCACAGGATGGCCACATCTTGAGATTTGTGTGTGGTGGATAGGGGTGGGAAAGCTAATTCTAGTTAGAGGGAAAAGCATAAAACACCATGGCACATTCTGGGAATTAAAATTGATTCAGTGTGGTTGGTACATGGTATGTGCAGGAAGAATTGAGAGATAATGCCGAGAGGCAAAGCACACAAACAAGGCTTTTAGATGTTACATGTTTAGAATCTGGAGTTATCCTATAAAGAGTTAGGAGCTACTGAGGAACTTTAAAAGATGGAGATGGGGGGTAATATGCATTTTCCAACTCTAAAGGCAAAAAGGGGCAACATTAAAGCTACACTTTAGCTGCCACAGTTGCAAATACTCAGATCCTCAATTTCTGCATTGTGCCCAGTGAGCACAATTCCCACATCTAAACACCTACCAGATAGGTAAAGGGCTTTGTCCACCATGTACTCCTCGGCAAAGCGAATGTGACAGAAGTTCTTTTTGCTCTTCCGGATAGCAATGATCTCTCCACACTGTTCGAACACTTCCACAATGATCTGCTCTGTCCCGTTTTCAGGCAGACCGCCCACAAATACTGTTTTGCATCCTGGTGGTCTTTCTCGGGTTGCAGGAGGTGGGAGATCTAAGTGAAAGGGCAAAAATACTTAAAATAGATCTTTTGCAAAAGGGGAGGGGACCAAGAGATGGAGGGAGGAAGGGGATGAAAAAAGAATTAAAATGTGTTATGTATATGTACCAACTCCCCGCAGTGAATGTACTCATTATGTCCTGCAAACATGTACTTACAAAAATTAAAATTAAAAATAAAAATATGGACCTTTAAAAATATTTCAAATCTACTTAGGATATGGAAGCAACCACAACAGCACAACTAAAGACACTCAGTATATGTGCTGCTGAAGTGAGCTACTAAAGATAGGAAAGAGGACTTCCAGAACTTTTTCATAAAGTGGCAAGAATGATTAAATAAGTATGTTAGAAATGAGGGTAGGTTAATGGCAATGCACTTTTTACTGCGATAAATTTTTAAAAATTATAATGCTTGTTTGGGACAAACCTCTTTGAAACCTAAGATTTCTTAGTGATAGCTCTACTGTCCGCAAGAAACATTTGCCTGAGTGCTGTCAGAAGTACGTGGCCTCCAAGGTGCTCATCTCTGCTCCACAGAAAACTGATTGGATGAACCTGAAAATTGTTTCATTTAATAGTTTGGTGACTTCTGTGTCTAGAACACAAATACCCAGGCCTGTCTGTGTATCTGTCCCATACAGAGATTTTTAGTTTTGTTCCTTACTTTTGTTGCAATAAGCCAGCTATGCCAAATTTTGAGTCATTTTTATTAAGATGGGGAAAATTCCACTCAGTTTAAATTCTTACTTTCATTTCTCAGAACCAGGGTCCCTGAGAAAGGATTTGTTTAATTCAGATTGTAGTTACTATATTCTCTGTTTATACTTACTCAAAAAACTGTTTCAGGATTAATCTGACAATGATGGGGTGAATATTTAGAAAAGTATTTACAGCCATTAGGATGATTTAGTTAAACAAATTAGTCAGGGTACAGACTATCCCTTTTAAATTTTTAGGTTTTTTATACTAATGAGCTCTTCCTCCAATTTCTTGCTTGAGAGGTATGGACAAGAGCCAATCTTGCAGCATTTAGAGGGAAGTATGAAAGACAGCAGAAAGATTAAGCTCATCTGGGAAATCATTAACTAAAATGAGATAAATTTGGCCACAGAGAGTCATTAAAAACCTACTTAATGAGATGGTTCTCCCTCTGCTTAAAAATCTGTTTTCTATTCACTCATATCATACATAAAGCCTGTTGCATCTGCCAGTGCCTTGTTACTATTTATATGAATCAAAGCATTTTCTAAGCAAAATCCTACAGTTCACAGTCCAACAAAACAAAGCGTGATGGTCATGGGTTTTCTAGTGTTGGTTTTGTATCTGCAAGGATTTATTTTGTGTAATCCGTTCTTTCCAGTCAGCTCTTAACAATTCTCCCAGCTCGAGATTTAGAGAGCTCAACAACCAGTGATTAGAGCTTACATGCAAAAATAAATGAGTCTCGCTAATAGATTAGTCCAAGGCCCCCATCTGACTCTTACACAAGTTGGCAAGCAGTTGCTTTGGGAGCTTCCTTGGGTATCAGAAACACTAGCTTTTTTTTTACTTTGCTATTGCTGTCTGTCCTGTTGGTGTGGCTAAGAATCCTGTAGTTAGTTTCTCATGATACCTGCTGCTTTCCCTCTATTTAGTTAATAAAGGGAGCAAGGGGAGTCAGGGGGTATAAACGCTTTGTTAATTTTTTAAAGTCTGTAATTTCAAGAGCTCAGTGCTTTTGTTTTGTTTCATATGACAGGTTTAGACACTAGAAAAAGTAATCTAGTGAGTAGGTATCTGAAATGTCTTACTCATAGTCATTAAGGTTGTAGTTTTAGCCAAAAAGGAAGACAATGAGATCCAGAATTGCTTGAGACTTATGCTTCTGAGTTTTTAAGAACTGGAAAGAATTCTCTCCATCACATTTCTGATTATTCTTAATTCTGACAGTGCATTAGAATCTACTTGGCAGTTAAACAAACAATGCCTGAGCCCTACCCGATGAGTCTTGATTTAATTAATTCAGGGTGCAGCCTGTACATTAGTTTTTGCTTGGTGTTGTTTAACCACTTTTCAGGTAGTTCTACTATACAGTGGGGGTTGAAAACCACTGAATTAGTTTAAACCTCTGATATTGCTTGGCTGAATGAAGCTATGCTTCATTTGAGGACACCACATTAAAAAGAAAAAACATGAACTTGGAGCGGGTAAAGCTGGATTTGTCTTAATTACTATTCGTGAGATCTTGAAAAAAATCACATAATCTCTGAAAACCTCTTTTTTCATCTTTAGAATAGGGATAATATTCCTTACTTTATGAAAGTTATTGTAGGGTATTGATATTGTAGTATTCACATTGCACTCAGTGCAATACTTAGCACTTGGTAGGTTCTCAATAATAGTAGCCATTACAGCATTATTATTTTGTATTATAGAAGCCGGGTTTCCTATGTTTCCCAATCTGGGGCTTTCTAAAGGTCTACCACATACCTGGAGTGGGGTGGTAGCTAAGACCTAGATTTCTAAACTCCCTTGCTTTATCCTAATCTTTAGCCAAGGCTGAATTTGAGAAGGAGTCATTCTTCTGGAGAGAGAAATCTATACCTGTGAAGACACATATGAATTTGACCATAGAATACAACCCAGCCACCGTGTACATACAGAATTTAAGAGCATCTATAGAGTTAGAAATGTTTTCAAGTCAAAAGTTTTAGAATAACGTGCTGATTTAGAATAAAGATCTTCTGATGTTTACATTTATATTGTTTTAATGTAGTTGGGTCTTTCTTTAGGTTCAATGAGAGACTTTAAAGAATGTGTGATGACTGCTACAGATACATACAACACTGAAAATGCAAAGGTTTTTTTCCCCCTGACTACATTTGTGGGGTTTAAAAATTCTGTGATGAAATCATCACCATATTTAGATGCTGTGATTCTTCTGTCGTGAGTGTCTGCTAAGTAAAGGGGCATAAAATCCACCAAGAGTAATGTTAAGAGCGTCTGAGATTTATTTATTTTCCTTGCATAAATGTACATAGCCTCTTTGGCGGCATTTGTGGAGATTTAGGTGTATGCCACCAAGCAAGTCAATGGGCTGTACTATCGTCCTTAATGAACAGTACCCATTCCTTAATTAATAGCTCAAGACACTTAGTTGTCTGGGCCTAATTTTCTAATCCTACTGAAATACAGTGATCAGAGCACAGCTATAATAACCCCACAGAAGAGCAGATTCAAACTCCACCTATTCATCACTAATGTGCTAAACTCTGTAGTGACTCAATCACTACTTAGGATGGAGACCAAGAAAACTGCCATGTGAAAAGATTCAAAATAAATGGGAGTATAAAGAATTAATCTCTGGTAATGGAAAAGGAGGAGCTTCTTGGAATCCTAATTATATCTAAGCATCTAGTGTGGGGAGCTATGTTGGAACAATCAGCATTAGGATCATAGACATTCTTCACCTTTGTGAAGTGAATGAGGAGGCAGCATATAGGACCAATTAACTATGTGAATTGTCCTTTGCAAAGGTGCATTATAGATTTCTTAGCTGGTTTCCTAGAATTTATATAATGCAAAGTTTCTGAGTTGATTTTATTAAACAACCCAAGATTAAGGGCCTCCTAGACAATCAGCAGGGGTCAAATGAATTTTAATGTAATCCCAATTTATTGGAAATAATCAGAAGGTTGGCAAACTGTTGTTAATGTTCAATTCACCTGTTTTCTCTAATTCTCTTTGAAAAGAATCCAACCTGAGAACCAAAATGGGGTCCAAACTGTTTTGATATGGTAAAATGAAAAAAACTGCCCTTTTTCTGGCTCTAGAGTGTTTTCCCATGTGCCTGGAAACAGACAACAGATGACATTCCATCATTTAGTTCTCATATTTTCAGTAGATTAAAAATGTAACCTTTCCATACAGAAGGTTTAGCAGCTAAAGTGATAAACATTGGCAAAATGGACTTCTCTCAAGAGATGTTGCTGCCCTTTTCTCTCACCAGAGACAACTGCTAGTTGGAAATCCAGTAAATCTCTGATAGCCAGCTACCCTGGAAACAAAAAGTATGTTCCAGAGAGGTCTTGTTGTTGTTGTCTACATCTGAGAATCCTGGGATTTAGAGGATATTGCTTCCAGAACAATGGGATACTTACCACTTATCTGTAGAAGACTGGTACTTGGTTTTCTCTAATCTAGTATGAGCCACTGAATTTTTAGACCAGGTCTTATTTTGCCTTGTCTATAACAGAGAGGTTAAGTTACTCACCAAAGACCTTAGGGATATTTAGTGATGAACAGCTAGGCTCTGAAGCTAGGCTCGTGCTACTTCAGAGCTTAGGCACTTTGTTATGCTATCCTGCTTGTTCCACTGAAAGTACAAAGTTTCATATGCTACCAATTGAGTTGCTCTTGTTTTGCCCAATACATTTCGATGGGTTTTGCCTAGGTAAATAATCATACTGCTAGATATATTTTAATGTGTACAACCATAATTTTAGAGCTGGATGAAGTCTTGGAGGTATCTTTGCTAATCTAATCCAATATCTTTCTTTTCTAGACAGGGAATCTCAGACCCAAGAATATTATACTACAGGGCAAGATCCCACAGTTAGTTAGGGACAGAGCTCGGAGTGGAACACAGTTCTGTCTTATAAGCTGTCCCCTATACTACAATATCTTTTTAGAAACCTTTGATATTAATTAACTGACACAATTCTGGTGGGTAGTTGGCTATATGTTCCTGAAGCTCAGAGGAGATATATAGACCAAAAATATAGATTTGAAAGACATCAATATGTAATAGTAATTACCCTCTATTCTCTTGGTTTGCTTTTCAGAACTCTGACTGCCCCTTCTGTCACCATGCATCCATCCATCCACCTGTCTGTCCATCCACCCATCCTTCAACAAACATATATTGAATACCTATTATATATCAGTTTCTAGGTTCTGGGGAAATTTTAATGAACAAAATAGACAAAAATTCTAGTCTCTATGGAGTTTCTATTCTATAAATTGCATAGAGTGTTAAAATGGTAATGTGTTATATAAAAACAGTGAAGATAAGGTAGCACAGGAGGTATGGTGGGGAAAGCTGCACTTCTAAGTAGATTATCAGAGCCACTGAGAAAATGACATTGCACAAAGACTTGAAGAAGTTGAGAGAGTTAGCTGTATAGATATTTGGGGGAAGGGTATTCTGAGCAGAGGGAAGAGCCAGTGCAAAGGCTGAAGAGTTTGGAGGTCATTGTGATAAGAACAGAGTGAATGACAGGGAGGAGAGCAGGAAAAAAAGTCAAAGAAAAAAACGTAGAGGGGGAACAGACCATATAGTCCTTTAAAAGGATTTAGCCTGCATTGTGAGTAAACTGGAGAGCATTGAAGGGTTTTGAGTAGAGGAGTGACATAATCTGACTTAGTTTTAAAAGGATTATTCTGCCTCGTCTGAGAATAAACTACAGGGGGGAAGGGTGAAAGAGGAAGACCCAACTGGAAGGCTACTGCAATGTTTCAGAAAATGACTTATAATGGATATAAACTTGATTGTAACAGTGGTTATTGTGAGAGTAGTAGGAATTCATCCATATAATTTAAGACAGAGAATTTTCTAACATTAAATGTGGTATGAGAGGAAAAGAAAGTAGGTAAGGATGATGTCTAAGTTTGTCCTGATCAATTGAAAGAATGCAGTTTCCACTACCTGAGATAGGGAAGGTTACTAGTGAAATAGGCCTGGGGGCAAATCTAGAAATTTAAATTTGAACATTTTAAGTTTTAGATGTCTATTTGATTTTCAAATGGAGACAGAAAGTAAGCAGTTGGATATGAGTTTGGAACTCAGACACTAGATCTAAACTTAAAGAATAAATTTGGGTATCATTCATATACAGCTTTTAAGCTACAAGATTAGATGAGATCGTCAAAGGTATGATTATAGATAAAGAAGAGGTTCAAAGACTGAGGACTCTCCAATAAGAAGTCAGGCAAGATAGGAGGTTACCAACAAAGGAGACTGAGAAAGAACAACCAGTGTGGTGGGAGGTAAACCAGTAGTATGGTGTCCTAGAAGTCAGATGAGGAAATTATAAGAAGGAGTAAAAAGTAAACAACTCTGTCATATATTGTTATTGATCAACTAGAAAGAGAATTGTGAATTGCCCACTGGGTTTAGCATTGTAAGGTCACTAGTGTTCTTAAACACGGGACATGTTAATAGAGACATAGGAACAATAACATCTGAGGAGGGGAGGTAAGACAAAAGAGGAGAACTAGCAATAGTTGTACAGTTTGTTTGGGGGACTTTTGCTACTAGGGAATGCACCAAAATGCGAATTCGTATTTTTCTTTTTAAATTTTGAAATGTGGGGAGTCTTCAGAGTGTGGTGCATGGTCTTTGCTTTTGATTTCTCTAATCTGTCTGGGTGGCTGCAGTTATTCTTTCACCTTCAAATGACTTGAGGTTTCAAGAAGGATGAAGTAGTCAATAGTACTAAATAAGGCAGAGATATAAAGTAATTTAAAGACTTAAAAAGCATACATTGGGTTCAGTACCCACTGTTTAAGTGAAAGTGCATTAGAATGATTTGCCACAGATTTCAGTGCCTTCCATGAGAAGCGTGCCAGGAGAGTGTGCAGCTGCCAGGAGAGTTGGCTGAAGGGGAGTGTAAGGAGTGTCAAGGCAGAAAGCAGTTGAACCTGACTAAAGGGTAGGTACGTGGCAAGTAGAAATGATGTACTGAAGACAGTCATGAAGCAGAGCAGTGAAAGGTTTTGAGGTCAAGAGTTGGACTATGAATCTGTGGGCAATGAGAACCCCAGGACAATTTTATGGTTCTGTATATGTGAAAAGCATCTTGATGAAGTGTCAGGTGGAACAGAGGGCGAGGCATTGATGGAGAACATACATTCTAATAAACAAGACTTGGAAGTAGACTAGGTGGTGAATAAAGATACAGTGAGGGTCTCTGAATTATCAGACTTTATTATTGCTGAGAGGAAGTTTGGAGTCAGAGGTCATCGAGTGTAAGAGAATATACCAGAGGCAGGCCAGAGAAAGCAGTACAGTTTATAATTGAGGCCTTAGGGAGGAGGGTTGTCAGCCCTTGAGAATATAAGGGGTTCAGTCATACCAACTCCCCTGTTCTTTCTGTCTTCTACCAATCTTCAAATCTCATGTCACAAAAATAAGCCTTGGCACTATTAACAATAATGGTACTTTTTGCCATGTTTTTATTTTCAGTAAAGAACTAAGGGAGATACCTCAGTTAGTATTTTCCCTACCCAATCAATAACAAGACTCCTTTTCCCCAAATTTGAATTCTAAAATAAAGCAAACAGAACATTAGTGTACTTTAAGCTTTGTCAGGAGTATTATTTTTGAATTCAATTCCAAAGCCAGGTTCCTTCCCAGAAGCCACCCCCTAACTGCCCTGTCAGCATTCTTAGCCCAAAGATAAAGAACTAAAGATTGAGCTGTGAGCGTATAGTGCTTCCCTCTTACTCGGTGCACTTCCAACTCAGAACTGAGAAGCCATGGCTTCAGGTGGAAAAAGATAAATCATGTATCTGTGAGATTTCTGTTTCTTTTACTAAAGACTATGAAGTTAAGCCTCGTTAAGCCACATATTTTGACATATATTCAAAGACTGCTCGACAATGTGGTCTGTATGGTATAAACAAGGCATCTGTGCTATACTCTGGAAATTCAGAAACTTAACATTCCTAAAGCCATTTATTGCCCTTGCCCTGGACATTTTAAGTTTTTAGCCATCCTGTTAGCTTAGACCTGACTGAGGCAATATAAGCCTAGTGCAGACTTATTACACCATCTATAGATGATTAAATCAACAGGATTTTACCTTTTCATAAGCACTTTCAATGCCTAAATTTATGGCTTTTGACATGAAAAAGGTACTATCAGGGATACAGAGCTTTCTCCAATCCAAAAGCAACACAACGGAAGCAAGGGAGGAAAAGGTCATCGCACACTTGTAGGAAAAATAGAACTAAGCGTAAGAGACAAAGATAAAACAGCACTGCCCATTCACTAAAGCACTAAACACAAATCTAGGAATGTCCTTTTGAGCTGGCAAATAAGGCCTACGAGGACATTCTATCCTTAATTTTCTAACTCTCTTTGTGAATTTCCAACTCTTCTCCCAATACAGTTCTCTGAGATGCTGGCCTCTTAGATTTATTATTGGTCTGGAAGGATGTACCCTGTTCAAAACCAAGTTCAAAAACCAGAAGGCATTAAGATCAGTTTGCACTACCAAAAGTGTCCAAGAGGATGTCTAATTAACTCTTATTGATTCTAAAACTTTCTTAGTGATAAGCAGAACACACCAAGTACTGTAGAGTCTGGGTCTTGGCTAGGGTCTAAATCATAGTTATCTGATGGTGAAGTATTTGTCTGAAGTCACATGTCAAAGGTTCAAGTTTATTTCGGTAAGTCTCGTTCATGTGAATGGGTCTCTTTGTACCACAGCAGTAGCTCCCTTGGTATGTTACCTAGCACCACTGGGACTATGGAAAAAACATTAGTGAGGTTAAGTCATGTGCACAAGTATCTTAAAATCATTTAAAGGATATGAAGCTTTCAAATGGATCTAAAGAAATTTCGAGTCAATTTTATTGGTGTTTTATTTTAACTTAAACATTCTTATCTTTACCGATATTTTAAAGTGACTCTAGGAAGAAGCCTGCTCTCCTTAGAGAATGTAAGACCAATAAGACAAGACAGAGGCCTAGACTGTTTCCATGTGAACTGTGTTGATTAGATGGCTACAAGTAGTTTGACTTGGTCTTAACATTTCTCTTTGCCCTCCTAATAATCTGAACTACACCTCACAGTGTATTGCTGCCCCTAAGTTGAATAGCAGAAGTTGGAATAATGTATGACTAGCTGGTAGCAGTGAGAGATTCCTAGCACCAAATACAAATTATCATGTGCCTCAGGTGGGCACAGACTATGCTCACACTCTACCGTCACCAGCATGTGGGCCAGTTATGAGAACAGTATAAATGCAAGCATGGAGCAATTTGCACTGGGTGCCTTCTTCTCAACTAACACACTTGAATTCCTTACCAGGAAGCATTAGAAACATGTTAAATTACTTGTATTGCAACCAGGACACAAAACTACTATTCTGTATATAAATGCAGCTTTGCCTAGTGAGAAACAATTCTCTCTTTTGTTTTCTTGGTGAAGCTTCTGTACCTACATCCAAGAAGCCCCTGGGTATTCTTTTGAAAATGATGGAAGTTTTCTTATATACCAAAACACTGTGAATTATATGAGAAAAAAAGCGGAACAATACTTGGGTTGGGAGGGAAGAGTGTGCAGCTTTTGCAGTGTATGATCTCTTTTACTACTGGCATATCTGGAGGAATTGGTGGAGGCACTATTCCCAAACCAGGCATCATTGGAGTAATTGGTGGAATTCCAGTCATCATTCCAAGAGCAGGATCAAAGTCTAAAAAGAAGAGGAAAAAAGAGATCAATAAACGACACCAGGCAACGTCAAATAGAGGCAAAATGTAAGTTTCAAAGCAAGGGACTTTCTAAGGCAAAATATTTCTTTAAAAAAACATGCTGCTTAGTATTCTTAGGTTTAAATACTATATTACAGTTGTGCATTTTCCTTTGGATAGGGCTGGTTTTTCTGATCAGGGCCTATATAAGTGTCTATATCTTATTTTGATATTCAACATCTTTTGTAATATGACTGTACCTTTTCTAGTGATCGCGCCTCCATTAGTTTCCAACACATACCCTCAGCTCAGTTCCAAACCGGCTTCTTGCTCTCCCTTGTACATATGTGCTATTCATAGTACAGCATGGTGTTAAAAGCACACATATCAGGCAGATTTGGGCTCTACTTCTACCATTTGCTGGCAATATGAACTTCCATTTTCTCAACTGTAAAATAGGGTTCATAAGTCCTACCTGACAGGAAACTGGAAGGAGTAATTAAAATGACAAATGTAATGTATGTAGCACAGTACACAGCACAAAATGTCACTAAATTAACTACTCTCTGTGCCTTTGTTGATGTTGTTCTCCCTGCCTAGAATCATTTGAGCCTTTCCGAAACTTTCCCATTCCTCAAGGTCTAACTTAAGTTTCACTCTCCTTGAGCAAACTGTGACAGATAATTCTGGTTCATTCTTAACTCTTTGTCTAAAAACTTGTCTATACCTGTTGCCACTGAACTTTATTTTATTTCACATGGTCTTTTGTTTCATCCAGGGATGCCTTAAGGAGGTATGACAGTGCCCAAACATTTTTGGAGGGGGCTTCTCTCTGTACAGTTTGATTCAAACCAATTAGCATCAACAACATTCTGGTGGCACAATCTCATATGATACCATTAAAGAAATCACTTCACCCAGCTGGAGTGATTTACTTGTCCGGCCATTCTCCTGGAACCAAGACTCTGAGAAGATTCCACAGGCATGAGTCATGAAGCTTCTTGGGATCTCCAGCTGATTCCATATGTGGGGCAGAGGATTAGCAAATGTCACAAAAGGGAGAAATGGATACTGGAGTCCATATGGGTCTAGGTTGAGATTGGGGCTCCTCATCCAGATAAAACAGCTAGCCTCCTCAGAAGAAAAACTTAAAAAACCTTAGGGAATAGAAAATTTCAGAAAAGGTGATTCTTGTGACCAGAATACAGGTAGGGCATGCTCTGAAATCAGAGCAATTCTCCTGATGGGTCTGATCATATGGCCAGTGGTCAGCACTAGAAAGGCATTTAGAACATATCAAGGTAAGGCTTCTAATGCATGGGTCCCCTAAGGTATGGGCCCAGGGTAGGGGCCTCACTTGCCTGGGTCTAAGGACAGTACTGATTTCATTGTTTAAATTTCATTTCTATATAAAAATGCAATTTCTTTGAGAGGAGGGAGTGCTACTTTGTGTTCCTTGCCTCTCATTTCTGTCCTCACTATAGAACCGTGTACAATGTACTATAAACAAAGAAAATATTGTATAAAGAGTTCTGGTAATGCGGGGGCAGTTGCAGTAGTAATAACAGGGTTTACCCCCCAAAACTTCATGATGCTCACTACATAGGTCAGAGGGGCAATGTTCGTAAGGATGTCCTCAAGGTAACCCTGAAGTCCTGGATAGTTCTAAGATGCTAGAGGAAATGGGCCTAAACAGCATGAAGTGTGGTTAGCAGGCCAGGTAAGAGGGCATCCTATGTCTAGGCAGGTGGGCAAGTGGGTGCCACATGGGCATCTCCTGTTACAATCCCAGACCAAGCAAGCTAGGACATCTGTGATCTTTTCACATGCTTGTCATCCTGAGATGTCAAGACCTTTAAAAGTTTTAGGAGAAAAAATTTTCTCCCAAGAGGATTCTTTTATGAAAACATCTATCTTTAGCACTCAGATGTCACCTCACTCAACATGCATGTGTACACACACACACACACACCTGCTGTGTCTTTCATGTCTCTACTCTCCTCCATAGAGTTATGTGACCTTGAGGAAAGTTGCTTAATATCTCTATGTCTTCATTTCCAATTTAGTAGAAGTGGGGATAAATAATGACATTTAGCTTAAAGGATGAAAGGACAAAACAGATATGAAGACCTCTGGCATGATAGGCAGTCCTGAATAGTTAAGTTTTCAAGCTTCCATTCAAAATGTGCAATTGCACTCATAAATTCACTAGTTCAGAAACTCATTCTCACATTCCACAAGTATTTGTGATAGGTTTCCTATATGTCAGGCTCTATGCAGGGGGTGGGATGTCTAGGCTCCCTTTTGATCTTGGAGAATCTAAGGCCCCTGGTACCTGTTTTCTGATGCTATATAATAAGGGCACTTTGGTTCAGAATGCCATTTATATATTTGGAAATCACATTCCTTATGCAGAAGACTGGAGAAATTGTTAACATTATCTCATCCATTTACAAACTGTTAATTTTCATTAGGAAAAGATCAGATTAGATTGTATGCCAAATAAACAATTCCATCTATTTTCCCCTCCTACTGAAATGTTTGTCATCCTTTTATTGTTCTGTCTGCATCCTCATTGTTATTCACATAGCTCTTTCACTCACAACTCTACCTTACCACAGATTACAGAAACATCACTTCATTAAACAAATTCTGTCACTTCCACTGAGAAGGAAATGCCTGTCTCCATGTTCTGTCTACTAATAAATGGAGATAAACAAAAGCAAATATATAGGATAAATATAACTTCTGACTGATGTACTCATCACTCTGTTATTCGGTATGATTACATTAATATTTTATAAATTCAATATATACATTTAATATTTTAAAAGCAAATGTATTCATGACAGATGGCTAAAGCCAGAGTAGATAAAGTCTCCTTCTTCCTTTTGTTCAATATGCCAAGAGTTCCATAGGCTACACTGTCCAGCAGGGCTTGCTAGAGGGCAGGTTGCACATAACATTTCAAAGGCTCCTATTGCATTGACTGTTTCTTTGGTTTATTTTTAACTATTAAATGTCAAAGTGGATTTTCAATGCCAATCAAAAAGAATTGAAATCATGGACCTAATACAAGTATTGCAGAACCTAAATAACCAAAATGCAATTTAAAACGCACTGGGAGTAGAACAGAAGAGAAATTCTCTCCTTTTTCCTGGCATCTAACTTGGCTTGAGGTGTACAGTCAACAAGTACATACTATTGCCACTTACATTAGGAATTCAGCCTTCTGAAGGAGATTTGAAATAATACAGAGGTGTTGTGGAAAAGGTCAAGGCATTCCCACAAAGTCCTTTTTACAACAAATACCCTGTCCAGTTTTGCATTTAATATCTCTTCTTTTAGCACCCTTTCTCCACAGCCTTCTTGACTTTTGGGATGGCCATTGCTGGACAAGCCACAGGAATCAATTTGTATTTCCTCTTGTGATTTATACACTTCCCAAAGTCCCAGCCTCTTTGAAATGCTGCAAATGCTGTGTGTTAGTCAGGATAGTCTGTTCTTCAGACTACAGCTCTACCATACAATTTCAAGTATGTTTCAGTGTAGCCTTGAGCCTTCCCATTACTAGCGACTTGCACTTACTCAACCCAGCAATACTATCCTCCAGCCTCCGTACACATCTAAACCAAGGAATTGCAGTGGAGACAAATCATTTTTGTGCTGCAATTCAGTTGTCTCAATGTCCATTTGCTCAATATTTTAACGCCAGGCCCTGTGCCGGATATTGTACTTAAAGGAATAAGACAAAATTTTTGACTTCATCCTCTAGTTTGGAGATAGCCATGCATAGTTAAAATGCTTAATCATCAATTATTATCACAATTGTTTATTGAATGCTTACAGTGTGTTACGCACTGTATTAAGTATTTTATATAATCTCATTCCAATAGACCTGAGAGGGAGGTATTGTTATTATCCTTCATCATTTTATAGATGAAGAAACTAGGGCTCAGAGGGGTTTGGTTACTTGTTCAAGTTTACACAGCCAGTAAAAGGCAGAACTATGATTCAAATTCTGCTTTTACTAACTCTAATGCTCTTAACCATTATATTGCCACTCAATGCATTATGAAAATTATTTTAATCAATTAACTGCAGGCATAATGTGAGGCAGGTATGAGATGTGATCAATAATATGGTGACCAATAAAATTTTTAAAAAGCATTTATTACAGTAAAAGTGTCATTACTTCCCCTCAAAATATTCCTTCACTTTGAACATACCTATTCCATCATTCTTGCTACTTCCCAAAGTAGTTCTGGAAGTCTTCTTTATGTCTTTAGCTATGCTGTCATGGCAGCCTTGATGTCCTGAATCAATTAAAACATTTATCTTTCTTGGTCATTTTGACTTTGGGAAGAGCCAGAAGTTGCACGGTGCCAGATTTGGTGAATAAGGTGGATGAGCACATGCTGTAATATTTTTATAAGTCTGCCTTTCCACTGGATGACACTCAGCAGCAGCATTCTCTGTAGGTTTTATCACAACTTATAAAGATACTCATGAAAGATTTATGGAACTGCTTCATAAATTGGCAAGAATGATGGGATACATGTGTTTGAAGAGAGGGGGAGTATCCTGAAGGGGATTAATGGGAATGTGTCTTTTACTGTAATAAATATTTTTACATTTAAACAGTCAGTGTATATTTTGATCATATCTCATGTTGAAAAATACAGCATACGAGCAACAAATGATGCTATACAATTTTTTCCTAGTGTGGTAGATTAGAGGTGGATAAAAATTCTTTGAGCCGGGTATGGTGGCACATGCCTTTAATCCCAGCACTCGGAAGGCTGAGGTAGGAGGAGCGTTGTGAGTTCAAGGCCGACTTGGGCTACAATGCGAGCGCAAGGCTGGCCTGAGCTACACAGTGCGACCCTGCCTCAAAAAACCAGCGCTGGGAGTTTGTCTCAGTGACTTAAGCGCCTATCTGACAGGCGCAAGGTTGTGAGTTCAATCCCCAGTGCCGAAAAAAAAAATTCTTTGATAATCTCCTATCAAGAGATCACTTCTATGATCCCCTGGCCACTTTGAATCTGGCTAGAATTGCTTTGATCAACAGAATATGACAGAAGGAATGTGCTGTCCTCCTACAGGTCTGAACCTTAAGAGATGAGTGATTTCTACTTTTTTTCCTCTGAAAGAGTGTGCTAAAGAAGCTTTGAGTTGCCATGTAAGACAGCTGACTACCATGTTGGAGAGGACACACGGAGTGCCTTAGAGTAAATGGAAAGAAAGAGATCTAGCTGAGCCCAGTCTTTTTTAAAAATTAATTTTATTGGCACATTTTTGACATATATAATGATCACATTCATCACAGGGAATTTACATAATATATTTTAATTTTTCCCATTCCCCTCTCTTCCCTTCAATCTTTCTTCCTCTCTCCACTTATAAAATTTCATTCTGTTACTGGAGAACTTTTTTTTTTTTTGTGGTACCAGGGATCGAACTCACAGCTTCATGCCTGCCAGACAGGCGCTTATGCCACTGAGCCGAACTCCCAGTCCTTAAAATTTCATTTCTATTGTTTTCCTTCCATTCTATTTATTTTTTTATCCTTATTTCCTTCCTTCCCTTCCCCCTCAACCCTTCCCTGTTCCTCTTTCCATTTGAACATTTTCTTACTACTTCCCAGAATCTATCCTTCATTTTTGTCCTTAATTACCCTTTGAGTTTCTCACATGAGAGAAACAATGTGATATTTAAATATGTATGTTCGATTTATTTCACTTAATATGTTCTCAAGGTGCATCCATCTATCTAAGAATGTCTCAAGTTTATCTTTCTTTATGGTAGAGTAGTACTCCACTGTATATAAAAACCACATATTCTTTATCCATTCACCTGTTGACGGGCATACTGAATCCAGTCTTTTATCTGTCCTTACCAAGGTACCACACATGAGTGAAGTCTTGGAACTTCCAGTCCAGCTTGCCACAGTGGAAGTATTCCAAGTTGATATCATATAGAACAGAATTGTCTGTTTGAGTCTTGTCCAAATTTCTCATTCAGAATTCATCAATCAGTGTAGTAAACTGACTGTGGCTTTTGTTCGTTTATTTGTTTATATTTGTGGTACTGGGGATTAAACCAAGACTTTGCACTGAGCCACATCTCCAACCTTTATTTATTTACTTTTTTTAAATTTTGAGACAGGGTCTTGCTAAGTTGCCCAGGTTTGGCTCAACTTGTGATCCCGCAGCCGCAGACTCCCAGAGTACTGAGATTATAAGTACATACCATCACACCCAGCTAAAACTGATTGTGTTTTAAGCCAATAAATTATAAGGTAGTTTGTTATATAGCAACAGACAAGGAGAATAGCCAGTATGGCCAGCATGAGGTGTGACTGGTTAACAGGGTTAACTTTAGAGGTTTCCCATCTTTTCATGTCTAACAAGGATATTACATGTGCCCAGTGTATGGTCCAATCCTTGATGTTTTCTGGCGGGCTGGATCATACTAGTTATTGTCCTGTAAAATGCAACTTCCATTTTCATGGCAGTGGAGAGACAGAAGGTACCCATAATACTAGTTACTCATCAATTACTTATGAATTCTCAGGTTTTATATACATCACCTAATTTAATCTTCACAACTCAAGGGATAGGTTCCTATCTTAAGGGAGAGGCAGTGTTATTATTTCCTGTTTTACAGATGAGGAAAATGAAGCTCAAAGGGATAACATAATAATTCCAAACAGTATGTAGCTCTTACTAATCATGTAACCTAACCATTAGTCTACACTACTCTTCACAATGCCCATGGGTTCAAAGAAAGGCAAAAGATAGTCTTGGTTAGATTAATCTTAGTATTTACTTATTCATCTTTAATTATTCCTGGCCCTAGAACCTCCTACAGAGATATTTAATACATGTATTTCTATAGTGTAAGGTAGCTTAGGAACTTTTTTTTTTTTTTTTTTTTTTTTTTTTTTTTTTTGCGGCACCGGGGATTGAACTCACAACCTCGCGCCTGCCAGGGCAGGAGCTGAAGGCACTGAGCCAAACTCCTGGCCCTGGTTTTTTGAGGCAGGGTCGCACTATGTAGCTCAGGCCGGCCTTGCGCTCGCGTTGTAGCCCAAGCCGGCCTCGAACCCACAACGCTCCGCCTACCTCAGCCTCCCAAGTGCTGGGATTAAAGATGTGCGCCACCACGCCCGGCTGACATTTAAAAAATATCTATTGTCTCAACTTTGGGCTACAGAAGTTGGAAGTGTGGTAATGATGTAACTACAGGTAGGCAAAGGTGGGACAACACATTTACCATCCTGATTGCATTTTCAGAACTGAACCCTGGTTCCAGCTGGCCCCTTCATATCCTTAGAAAGGCTGGGTCTCCACTTAATGATTTCTTCCCATCCAAGTTTCCCTGGCTCCATGAAGTCACTTCTAATATTTTAGGTGTTCTAGGTTCCCTTGAGCCCCAGGAATTAGTTTGTAAGTTTGTACTAAGTGTAAAACCACTAAAATTCAGCCACAGATTACTCCAAAATAAGTGCTCTAAATAAGATCTAACTTTATATGCACAATCAAGCTATTTTATAGAAGATTATGATTCCAATCCAGCTACACATTTCTGGGACATTACTGTTATTTCTTTAGAATTTCTGCAAAATTCACTGGAAATGAAGAATTATGTATGGGTATTGATAAATTTTAACCCATTACGGTCCTGAAGGCATCCTCTCTGTGCAGATCCCTTAAAAGACATTTTTAGGCAGCCAAACTGAATAGAGAACTCAGATTTCTAAGGACAGCTTGACTGAGCTGTAGGATGACTTTGGATTTATTACTTGTCCTCTTGGAAGCACATATTCCCAGAGTTTTGTACAATGACTCTCAAATTCCCAGAAGCACTTGGGAAAATCTTGTTTCAGTTCTTTTGGAAAGTTGAAGCATGGTCTGGCTCATGTACAATGTCAAGCAAGTTAGCAAACTGGAATTGGAATGGTTATATGGCACAATTTCAGTACACTGTCTCTCCCTAGTATATCTCAACTTAGATCCCAAATTTCTCCTATTGAGCTTCATTCTTATAGTTCAAAGTTCTGCAAACATCTATCCTTCTAGTCTGTTTTCCTCTTACTCTTTTCTACATACCTATACAGGATTCACATCAAGCCCTCAGCATTCTTCTAAGGACGCTATGGATATCTTCAGAAGGGAATCAATGAAGATATTTCTCATATTATCCATGCTTCCTAGATGTCTGGATTTTAGAGATGAATAAAATTATGTGCATACATATACATAATGCTGCCAATCTCTTTAATTTGTCAAGTAAACATGTGTGATAAAAATAACAGAGAATGCTGGTTGTGGTGGTGCATGCCTGTAATCCCTGTACTTGGAAGGCTGAGGAAGGACGATCACTGTGAACTCGAGGCCAGCCTTGGCTACAAAGTGAGTTTAAGGCCAGCCTGAACTGCATAGTGAAACTGTGTCTCAAAAAAAAAAAAAAAAACACAAAACAGAGAAACTAACCAATGTGCCATTCATGCGATTCATAAAAGGCAGAAAATTATAAAACCAAAAATATAGGAAATCTATAATCCTGGAATAATGGGCAGTCCTTTCAATCAAGCAAAATTAGCTTCATGCCAAATTCCCTATATTTTTAGTTTTTTACGTTTTGTAGCAGACTAAACAACATATTATTAACTAGTCCTGAGTTAGAGCTTTTTAGATAGCTCAAGTATTTCATTTATCATGAACCCTTCCTTATGAAAGTCCTTGTAAAAAATTTCTTCCACAGGAATATCAGACATCCTTGGAATTATTAAATTATCCCTGGTCATAGAAAGATTCAGTATATTTTCTTTACATGGGAAATATAAATTATGTAACTGATAGGGTTCCCCTTTTTTTGTTTTGGCTGCCTGATCACAAGTGTAGCTCAATTTAAGAAACTGAGTGGGATCCTACAACCTATACATCTGAATTTTAAATAACCTCCCTACATGGTCTTTGCTTTATATTCTCCTTTATATTTTCCCAGATGCTGATTTATTTATAGCTCTTTTTTCTCATACTGCAGTATTTATTATAAGTAGCTTCAACATCTTTGTGGAACAGAGTGATACAGTTCCACTTAAGAGTTAATCAGTATCTCCATAATCTCTTCTTGTACACCTTCCAGTCAATGAGGCACTGTTTTCTCTGCCTAGACTATTCTTGGTCCATTTTGTGCATTCCCCTCCTATATATCCCTGGACACTGAGCTCCAATGTTACCTGTTCTGTGAATCTTCCTCGACCATCACCATTTGCCTAACCCTCTCCCCTCACCTCATCCTGTCTAAAATAATGCTTTTGTGCACATTTATATTCTGACACTTGCTACAAGTCAGTACAAGGACAGGGATCTTTGTCTTTTTGGTCATCACTTTCTAAGGCAGGCCTTAGTAAACATTTTTGTATGAATGAATGAATAAACAAATGCCCTTCTTCAGATCCTTCCCAATAGTTTCCATGGGAAGTCTTCCTTAAAATGACTATCTCTAGCTCCATGTATTTATTTATTTCACCTAGTCAAGGCTGTGAAATCATTTTCACAATGATCCTCTACCCATTAAGCTTCATGTACTTCTCTCTCTCTCTCTCTCTTTTGACCATCTTGCCATGTAGTTCAGGCTGGTCTTGAACTCTCTGTGTAGCCCAGGCTGGCCTAGAAATTATTGTGATCTTTCTGCTTCAGCCTCCTGAGTACTAGGATTTCAGCTGTGCACCAGCAAGCTTCTTGTACTTTTCTGAAGGTTTTAAGTAATTTGAAATATTTCCACATAAAACTAGCGCTACGGCTTTTCTTTACATACACTATGACAATGAGTGCTTCATCATTCATTTTTGCATAGTAGTCCTTAGGAGACATGACTAGGCCAAGCATATATGGATACCTGAATACCTGATATTTACTATGGCAACCACCTCCTATAACTCATGGCCCCATTAATCTTGCTATGTAAGTGTGGGGACATGCATGGAAACTAGCTGGATATGTCTGATACAGGTTACTACAAGGGGAGTCTTGAGAGTATCTTACTTTGGAGAAACATTAATTCTGCTTGATATAATATTTTATACTTTGTTGGATCTTGGTAAAGTATTCACCATGATGATGAACAGTATTCCTTCTCAGGATCTCACCTTATTTGCCACTGAAATGAACCCGCATTTTGGGAAGATGTTAGGAATAATACGGTCCCAAGTCCAGGTCTCCTTGAGGAGCTTGCAGAAAAATGGCCCTGTCATGAGACATATAACCTCATTCTTTCTTTCTGTTCTCATCAGCTTTGGCCTTGTGGGTTCAGTGAGACCTGTCTCCTTAAGAATGTCGATACTCATAGATGGGCAGGGGCCTGCCTGCTCTGAGAATAAAGTTGAGTCCACATTTTCCACCATGTCTCATTAGAGTGGAATCATTAGAGCGAACACAACATCCTGAGTGACTCTTCCTTTCTGAGACTTTATGGACTCAACACTTAGCTGTGGATGATTTTTTTTTAAATTGAGGGACAAATAAAGGAAGCAGCAAACAGTAATTCGACAAGTATCCCTTATTGGGTTCATTCTTGGTTTCATCTGGGATGATTGGAGCAGAACAGTGCTCTTTAACTGGAGGTCTTACTATTTTGTGTGCTTCTAATCATGAGAAAAGTAACATTAGTCTTATGTGAGCAGTTTGGCAAAGCAAACATTGTGGCAGAAAAGATAGCTGCAAGAGTGGCATCTCCTGATCTGCTATCACTGTTGATTAACTTTGTGGAATAGCAGCTCCAAAAAGCATCATGTTAGATGAAATGCAGCTCTGCACCAATCCCTAGAGATGGCCTGTCTCTGCTTTCTACTCAACAAGTATAATAATTACACCAGGCATTGCCTTCCTGACAAGTGTGTGTCCAAGAGACTCATCATCCATGACGGTACAGATTTGAGCTCTCTTGGGAAGACAAGAAGACTTATGTATCATTTATTTTTCAACAACACCAAAGCCTCTTCTATTGTCAAACAGGCCAGATGAGACAGGACAAAAAACCTTCTTCTGGCTCACCAGGAAATCACCGGGAGGGAGCAGAAAAGTAGCTGAATTACTGAGCCATCAACAGGTGACTCTAAAGAAGGGTTTCATGAGAATTATTTGCTTTTTTTTTAAATTTTAAGGAATCTTACGACTTGAGCTCATTCCCCAGACTTTGATAAGTAGAAAGGCAGGCAGCAGTGGAATGTGGTGCCAACCTTTCACTCTGGTAGGACTCCCCACCAGATGTACAAGGAACAATCATGAGCAATGTCAGATGCATACTGTTCTCTTCACTGCTGCTGTCCAGTGTTTCACCAGGGGAGAATTTTATTCCCACATTCACCATCCTTCACCTCTATTAAGGGTACAAATGAACCATACTTCAAGTTTTTGTGAGCCATATATCATACATAAACTTGAAACTATAAGAATAATCATAGCTGAGTTAACTGAGGGATTACTGCAAGCCATGCAGCTAAAACTTTACATGTATTAATTCTCATAGGTGCTATTATTAGCTCCAGAAAGAGAGGGATTAAGTGACTTTCCAAAAGTCACACAGCTTGTTAGTGGCAGACAGGGATTTGATCCTAAGCAGTCTGAGTCCAGAACCAATGTTGTACTCTCAGTGATAAACAACCTTATATACAGGAGAAAAATCAGTATATGAAAGTGACTGTACACATAGTCTTACAATGGATGTCACAATCTGATGGTATTGCCCATGCACTTTAAGACAAGAAGGGAACTACTGGGCTAAATATTAGATTTCCTAAGTTTTCAGAGAATCAGGCAGCTTTCCTTGGAGAATAGAGGTAATCCAGATCACTGAATCACAAGGTTTAAGGAGACTGAGAAGTCAACCTTTCATTTCCTTACAGTTATTAAGGAAACAAAATGTAGAGACAGGGGACTGGAGGCAGAAAATTAAAACCACTCTGGAGATTGCAAATTTCTGGTTGGAGATGGATGTGGGTAACATTCATTAGAGGTAATAGTTGCCACATAGCATTCAGCTACTTTTAATTTAAGTGTGAGCTTAGCAGTCATTTGAAAGAATGTTAGTACTCCCCTTACCTCAATGAGTTTATAGTACTCAGTAATAATAATGACAGTGAACATTCGAGTGATTATTATATGCCAAACATTGTGCTAAGTCTATTATTTAATCTTCACAGCAATTTTATGAGGTAGACATTATCTCCATTTTATAGATGAGCAAACCGAGGTACAGAGAGGTCAAACAACTTGCTCAAGATCATGTAGCTAACAGGCAATAGGTATGGACTCAAATCCAAATAGTGTGACTACAAGGCCTGTTGTTAAACAGTAAAGAAGGTGCTACCTCTGCAGAGGGAATCCTGTAGACTGTTAAGAATACCTACCCCAACTTGCTAGCCGTATTATTGACCCTAGCTCTAACTTTAAGCCTGTGATGACTGCTTCGAGGAAACTTTGCTTTCAGTGCTAGGCTCTTTCTGCTTCATATTATAGATGTGTAAATAAGTACTGAAAATTAATTTGTGAGCATAGATTTGTGCTTAGATGTGATAATTAACAAATAATCTGACAGGAGTTAACATTTTGTCCCCTTGGACTCAGAGCAGATGTGGCCTCAAGACTTTTCCTGGGATATTTACCCATGTGGTCCAGAGTGCCATAAAGTAGCCCAATCAGATTGTCTAATCACCTTCAACTATAAGCAATTGAGAATCACAATCATGTGCCATACGGAGCTATAAAATAATATGCAATATTTTAGTTTAATTATAATGAAATAAAAAGTAAATAAAAATACATTACTTCCTTTAGAGACCTCTATGACACATATATTAGTGACTTTAAATATTTTAAAGCACTTACTGTGTGCCAGGCATTATAATAAGCATGATTTAATTCTCATAACTCCAGGAGATAGTCCAATTTTATGCACGGGGAAATTAATGAAAGAAACAGGATTGGAAGACAGGCAGGTTGAATCCATAGTCTGAGCTCTTAGTCACTTTGCACTAACATACACTGACCTCTGACTCGCTCCACTAACCACTTAAAACCTAAGGAGATTCATGGCCCAATCATTCTAGCCTTTGAAGAATGCATGGTCATTCTTTTCAATCACTGTTAGAGAAGGATACAGCATCACCAAATACAGCCCATGCTGTGAATTATAGTTTGGTATAACAGTTCTTTGCCTCTGCCACATACAGCATTTAGGCTCCCCTCATTTCTCATTTACACACCCTTTTTTCTTCACGTTTGATTGCTTTTATGCTTGTTTCTTAGTGTTCAATGTAATAACATGTCTTAATTTAATATTAATGCTGTTGTTGCCTAACCTACCTCACCCCTATTATAACCTATAAGGATTTAAAATCTGGGCTAGAATTATGAAAATTATTTGGGGAGAGAGGGAATACTCTACAAACAAGTGGCACAACAAAGTGATATCATGATTTATCAACATGAATATGCCTATGAACCACCTGTGGCTTTTGTGAAAATGTGGTTTCTAATTCACTAGGTCTAAGCTGGGGCCTGACATTCTGGAATTCTAAACAATTCCTAGATTACACAAAGCACACTTTGTATAAACGGAGTCTAGATTCTCCTGGTCTTGTGCTTTTAAGTAGGACCACAATTAAATGAATCTGGGGAGATTAATGTTCAAGCTGTTGAAAAAGCCATTGCAGGCTCCTTGAGATGGCAATTCCCTAATATCTTCACAAAATCACTGTAATGGTTAATCGCTCTGACTGTCCAGGAAGCTTGCTTGTATGTAAACTAAACTCTTCAGCTGTTTTTTTTTCTTTTGATTTTATGTTTAATGGAGATGAAGTTAGTCTATCATGCCAATTCTCTTATGGATTATTCTGTTTATGAATACAGTTATACACAAAGTTATTCAATGCTAAAATAGTCAGCTGCTGTCCCTGCCATCTCCTTTCTTCCCCTTTAGGAATCTAAGATTTTGAGGGTGTCTAAATTAGTTCTCTTTCCATATCTGTTTATTTGTTTCCTCTAAGAAATCAATAAAATTATACAGGCTTTGTAATTACTTGCCAAAATTCTGTTGTCTTTTAATTCAGTGGGATGTTTAAATGTTCAATGACCCTATTCTGCAACAGATACACCCCCATCTTGCCCAAAGTGCAACCAGGAGTATACTAGTGACTACTGGCCACCCCGCCTATAAAGCTCATATTACAAAAATGCACACTCTAGGCACAATCTGGTAAATGTCAACTTCAAAATAAGTTGTGTCATACTGTTTTATTTATTACCACATGGTCAATAAAAAGAAGCACTTGCAAGGTGATTAAAAATAACATACCAGGTAAAATTGGTTGTCCAGCAATTCCCAGCGGTGCCATTCCAAGATTATTCATTGCTGTGGCCCATGCAGTTGGATCAGACATAGGTAGCGTCATTGCAGTAGAATCTACATTCAGAGTTCTACTATTATCAGCTGAAAAGAAATGACAGGCCAAATAATTTGTTGTTTTAAGGTTCTAGCATCTAGTTTACTTAGTGTAAACTCTGGCAGTTTTTACAGAAATGATCTGATGGACAAGTAGTGGTTAAGGCCACAATGCCAGCTTTCCTTTAAGGGTTAAAACAACACAGATTAAACTGGCAGGAAGTCATGAAATTTAAAAGCAATTTACCAGATGGCATTTTAGTGTAAGTGTTTCCTTCTCTCACGCCTCCCCACACTTCTTTTCCCAAGCATACACAACACAGGAGTTTGGAATGATTAAGAAGTTTCCTATTCTTCTCACTCTACTAGCATATGATTACTTCAGCAGCTTCCACCCAAACTACTCATGCATGCAAACCAAGAAAAAAAGTCTAGGGATTCTGTAGTTGGAAATAAAATATGAAAATTATAGTCCTGATGCAATTTCATATCTTTGAGGCAGTACTACTGAAAAGAGCTGAACAGATCATCAGCAGACAGCAAACTAGCCAACCAAGTATTTGGGGAGAGGGTTAGGGAAATACCAGTAAAAAGCAGACAGGAGACATGGCCTCTGCCACAAACACTGTACAAATGAATTGAAGAAATCGATGATGATGGTAATGATTATTACTACTAGCACTACTATCACCACCTTTACCCATCACTACCACCAATTACTGAACACTATGCCAGTAAAGCACCTGGAATGCATTCTTCCTTTAACTTTCACAACAATCATATGTGAGAGGGAATATTTTATTTAATAAGTAAGAAGTTTTGAAAGATTGCATGAATTCTCCAAGATCATACAGGAGGAATACTTTTTTTGGTCACTATTGGCTTTATTATCTCTAATTAAGTAATTAGAAAACAATGAAATCCTTGAATGGTATAGACTATATTAATAAAATTGAAGGAACAAAGTGCTACTGTGGCCTGAGAAGATACAAAATACTTCACAGAGAAGATAGGATTTAGAAGAATGGTTCAGATTTCTATAGAATATGTCTTAAGCGATGGATAGTAATTAGGTAAAGAAGAGGGGGTAAGGCATCCCAGAAAGAGAGGGCACAAGTAAGGGCATTGAAATGGATTATATATGCAAGTGCATGTATTTACTGTGCAAGTAGGAGAGATATAGCCAGAAGTCATCTGAGCATAAAAAACTAAATTTTGGAAAATTTCCTCTAGTTACAGATAGCCACAGGGGCAAAATCAAACCAGTCCTTGGCCCTTTTCCTACTCTCCAGTATGTATTTCTGTCAATTACACCCCAGAAGGCAGCTTTGTTCTAATAGTAACTTGCTAACGTCCATCACATCCTTTCAGCCTGGCAACATCAGGGATGATCCTTGGCCAGGTTATTTATACATGTGTTATTTTGGTCACTGGTCAGAACAAGCAAATGCAAATGCCCAAAGACCTAATTCCTAAAATGTTAGTTTTTGTCACTCTTCTATACACCCTTTGCCTCCTCCCCAATAAAGAAGGCACACACACACACACACACATACACACAGACGCACATACACCCATATGCATGTACACACAAACACCCTCCCTACAGGCAAAGTGATTGATGGCCCTAAGCATTCATTATTGCAGTCAGAAATCACATTTCAGTGCTGGTGATGTCTTCATCTGTGAGAATGCTTGTCCTCACTCAGTTTTCTGTGCTCTCTCACGAAAGTATATCTTTAGGCTAGAAATAGCTTCCCTGTAAATATAAAGAAAACAGATACAGGGCATCAAATATCCTTTGAGTCAAGTGTTCACACTGTAATAACGAGGTTCACCTAGACTTCTAATCTCCAGAGAGGGAAGACAAAGGTTTAGGTAATGTTACAACTGGAAGGGACCTTTAACTATTATCAAGTTTGCACCCTGCTTTTTATGGTGGCTGGAGAATGACTCCTAGAGGAAACAGGTAGGCTTAGGGTGGGGGTGGCAACGCCAAAATAATTTGGTTTTCGCAGCAGATTGGCTACTCATTGGTTCTACAGCCCTAGGAAATGTAAGAATTCTTCTCAATACAGGATTCTGAGATCAAATAATGAGAATTTACAATGTATCAACCTAGTCAAACTTTGACTAACTTGGGCTGAGGTTGGGGAGAATGATGGGAATCCTCATGTTTTTTAGAAGAAGACAATACAGTATTGTTTTTGGAATGTATATTATTTCAAGTGTCTTTAAAAATGTTAGCAATAGAATTTGTCCTAAGGCTTGTTTACACATACAGATAAGGAATGTGTATTATTAATGGCGTTACTTCGTCATGATGCAAAATAATGCAGTTATTAATTCTGAAGAAGTTCTGCTTTAAATAGCCCTCTCATCTCCCTCCCTTCCCTGAACACTCATCTCCACCTGTCAAATCCTACTCATTCTTCAAGGGTCATCTCATACCACCTTGGCTGTGAAGCCATCTGACTGGAATTAATTATTATTTCCATATGTTTTTCTAACATTTTGCCTAGAATTTGATTTTTATGTGTTTGCTTATTCTCTCCTATCCTCTAGTCTAAACTTTTTGTCTTACTATATACCAGGTAGAGACTAGAGAACTAGGATCTAGGGATACGGAGATTAAAAACAAAACAACACAAAACAATAAAAACTTATACTGCTCTGTAAGAACTTGCAATATTGTGATAGGCACAGAAATATAAGCAAACAAATACAAATTATTGTAATAATTACTGTAATAAAACTATGAATAAAGGGCTATGGGAACACAGACTAACAATTGAAGTTGCAGGAATGGGTCTGGGTTGTGTGTCTGGGGTGGGAGGGTAGAAGAGATGAAGAATGCTGGAGAAGACTTCACTGGGAAAGAATCATTTGAAATGAGTCCTTAAGGAGGAATACAATTTTCTTCCAAATAGTGAATGGAGGATTAAGTTAGAAGAGAATTCCAGGAAGGAAGAACGACTAAGCATTTATCACTGGCTGCCTTGAGTTATAGCTATTGGGCACACGTCCCTCTTTTTTTTTTTTTTTTGTGGCACCGGAATCAAACTCACAACCTTGTGCCTGCCAGACAGGCGCTTAAACCACTAAGCCAAACTCCTGGCCCTACTTTTTTGAGGCAGGATTGCACTATGTAGCACAGGCTGGCCTTGCGCAGCTCACGTTGTAGCCCAAGCTGGCCTTGAACTCACAACGCTCCTCCTACCTCAGCCTCCCGAGTGCTGGGATTAAAGTCGTGCGCCACCATGCCCAGCTACAAGTCCCTCTTTTGATAAACTTGCAGGACCTTTAGGTCACAGACTGGGTCTAAGCCATCTTTGTTCCCTCATTTATTAGTTCAGAGTCTCGTATAATGTGAATAGTTAAGAAAGATTTGAGTAAATGACAAAAAATCAAGTTATATTGATGTTGGGTATCATAAGCAATCTATGCAGTGACATTCACTGATTATTTGTATATCTGTTCAAAATGGTGAATTATCTTAAAAGAGATGATATTATCGTTAAACTAATTCTCTCTAGGACAACTGTAGGAATTTGGTGAGGGTTACAATCAGGGACAGATATGTGCAAGTAATAATTCAGCTCAATCTCATTAACTATAAGCACAATGGTACATATAAGCAAGTTTATAAAATTTTACTTTCAAAGAGAAATCTCCAAATGATCATCTCTGTTTGGCAGCAATCTAGATTTAAGGTCACTAACAAAACATGCTGTGCTAAATGTCTGTTTAGAATCATCACTGAGTGTTGGAAATTTTAAGTCCTGGTCTGATTTATTTTTTGCACTAGATAGGGACATTCAGAAAAAATTTTAAATGTTTTATCAGATTAGTCCCACATCACCAGAGGAAGAGATTACAAATTTTCCCACGACTCCTACCATTACTGGTAGCAGCTGAGAATACTCAGAAGCTAATTGCTAGTGGGTATCAAATGGTCTTCAAAATACCTTCCCTAAGTCTGAAGAACAAGTTCTGCCATGCTGGTTTCCAACTCTGCTTTGTGACAACTCCTTAAGAGGTCAAAGGTTATAGTATAGCTGTGAATAAGAGCCTTCTAGGTTACTGGATCAAAGATATTGTACTTTGGAATAAGAATGCATTATCACGAAAAGATTTGGACATGCTCATCCATTTTAAATTGGTATCACACCACCATCAAATCAGTGCCATATGTCTATTTTTGTATTGTTTATGAATCATTAATTAACTTGTCAATTACTGTCATTTATTTAAAATTGAAGACTATACATATAGATACATTCTGGGATACACTCATCAGTGAGTAGTTACAAATGTTTTCTTTATTTCCTAAGAAACAAGTGCAGTAGGTTGATGTCATCTCTCCAACTATATTCTTTTTTATTTAAAAGAGAATAAGACAAAACAAAACAAAATAAAACAAATCAGAACAAATCAGAACACAAATATATTCTTTTATTAAGGAAAAAACTCTTCGACAATTAACTCTCCTACAATTATTTTTCTTATGTCCAAATTTATATCCATCAGTTTTTGTGCTTGCTATCATTTTGTTAACACAGTATTGTGCAAAGTTGCGGAGAGTATTTTGTCAACAAATATCTACTGAAAGCTGGTAGGAAGATATTCTGCCAAGTGATCAAGGGCATTGGTGTAGGAGTTAGATGGCTCTGGACTAGAGTTTAGCTCCACTGCATTGTGACTTTAATGTGCTCATTCTCTTTCTTCTCTTCTTATCTGCCTGCTTTCTACCCTTCTTTTCATATTTACTGTACATTCGCTGAATATTTTCTATATGTCAGGCACTATTCTAGATGTTGGGGATATTTATAAGGCAGGACTTGTCATTGGTCTTGTGGAGTTTACAGTCTGGTGTAGAAAATAGATATTAAAATACAAATGAATAATTATAAATAATTATACATTGTAATATGCTATGACTAAAGAACTGTGTTTGATCATAAAGTGTCAGACCATAAAATTAAGCAATTCATAGTGTCTACCTTATAATGTTTGATGAAGACTAAATTAGATACTGTGGATAAAGACGTTAGCACAGCCTTTGGTCATATTGAGCACTCAGTAAATACTAAAAACAACATGATAATAGTTAAAATGATGATGGGAAATGATTCCAGCCTTTATTCGAAGGGCTTAAATTCTGCTGATACAGAGTTTAAGTAATTAGCTCAATATTGCACAGTTAATTAGCACTTCAGCAGGATTATGAACTCAGGCACCTCTGATTCATAGTCTTACCCATCACACTAAATTCCCTTCTGAAGAGTCACTTGACTTTCTGTGTTTTCCTAGCCCACTGGGCACACTGATATCATAGCCCTTACTACATCACATTTTTATAACCTCTTTCCATGTCTGCCTTTGTCTATAGACTATAGAATCACTTATTCCTCTTTATTATTCCTAGTGCCTAATCATCATGTATGACATAAAATAGATATTCAATAAACTATTTTAAAAAATGAATGAGGAAATATCTAACTGCATGTAACAGAGTGCTGCATAAATATTCTTCCTCCCAGAGGCAAGTGTTAAGTTATTCACAGCAGAATACTGCTCTGTTGCATTAAGATAAAATCTCTTTTGGGGAGGTGTCTTTTGAGGACTGAGTGATATGCAAAAATTTTAAATGGGAAAATAGAGGAAGAGAAAATGGCGATAATTTAAGGTATTATAGTCCCAACATGGTGATAATATAAGAAAATCAGAATTCTAAAGACACAAACTTCAAAAATGATAAAGCTAGGGATGCAGACATAATTTTTATTACAGAGAAATTCTTCATGTATAAAAAAATACTGAAATTTCATTGAGAATTTAAAGGAATTAAATTTACTAAAATAGATGTACATGTAGTAGCTATAATTGTTAGTTTCTTGAGGGCAGGGGATATAAACTTCATTCATTTTTATATCTTCTGCTATGCCTAGCTCAAAGTAGTTGCCAATAAGTATGCTTTTAAATGAGTAAACTCTATAAGAACTCAGCAATTATACAAAATGGGGCTTACCTGCATTGTCTATTGCATAGACCCACAGCTATCTAAAATCTCTTTGCATTGTGTGGTGCTGAACCATAGACTTAGCTCTCTAGCCATTTCTGCAGAAGGAAGATAGTCCAAAGCTGGGTGAGACATCAGACCTCTGGGATATACCAGGACTTAGATAAATGGTGAATAATAGTGTTAATGATAGTAATCATAGTATTGACTGAAAAGTGTTCATGTTTACCTAATGCTTACTATGTAACAGACACTGTTCTAGGCACTTCTTGTACATTAATTTAAAATTTGCAACCCTATGAAGTGGGCCCTCTCATTTCCCCCCATTTTACCGATGCGGTAACAGGGACAGAGGCCATAAAGTGAGCTTAAGCCAGGATACAAACCCAGGTAGCCTGTTTTCATAGTTCCTGCTCTTACCTCCTATGCTATTCTAAACCAGGAGAACTGTCATGCTATAGAATATTGGAGACAGGACAGATATAGAGCGCATCATTATATGGATGGATGCTCTCCATTTCCTCTGTTGTAGTCAGTGGTTTTTAAGTTGGGTTAAGTTGCGTCTGAACAGATAGCTACTGATACCTGGCAATATCTGGATACATTTTTGGTTGTCACATGTTGGGGGCAGAGAGTTGCTACTAACATCCAGTGGAAAAAGGTCAGGGATGTTGCTAAACATCTTATGATGTACAGGACAGACCTCTTTAAGAAACAGTTATCATGTACTGAGGTTAGAAACCTTTTTCTACTACAGCAATTTTTGTGTCTTCTTACCTGAGAGTGCTTTATACCTTTGGCTTCTTCATAACCCCTTCCCATTCACCACATGTATAGTCAATCATAGTGTCCACACACACAACTTATGCCCTATTCTCGTATGGTACTGTGCTACTAAGACTAATCTGATAAGCCCTATTCCTGGCTAGGAATCTATTAAGGTTTTTAGTATGGTTACTTCTAAGCTCCCTATGGTGGAGAATCCACATGCTATGGAAGGCGGGTGAGGTTCTGTTAAGAGAGTGATCTTGGAAATGGAACTAGGAAAACACCATGACAAAGAAAGGAAGTGTAGAAAATGCTTGCACAGAACACATCTGAAAAATCCACTTCTGCATATCACACAGTGTTGTGCATATCACAGGCACTCAAAAAGCATTTGTTATAAAAGATTATGGCCCAAGGACAGGTTTGGGTGTCCCAGTACTGAATAACACTGCATTTTCTGTTCTCCAGCTAAGGGAAAGGAAACAGCACAATAAATCACGATTTGGGTGTGTATTGAGCCTAGGGCTCAAGGTTTTATCTTCTACTCGGTATCTATTGCTCATGAAGCAATATATTATACATCGCCAGTGTTATTTTGAGGCCCTATTCATGTTGGTTGAAAATTAACAAACTATCATTGTTTGTGAATGATGCACTGAAGTCCCCCTCTCTTTCCTCTTATAGATGTTACCAGCACTTGTATTATGGTTATACAAGATGAGAAAACTGACAGGTGATCTTCTAAGACAAGGTTTCCAAAGATCTTGAGATAGATAATGCATAAGCAGGGGCTTTACTTCTTCATGAGTGTTATCCAGGATGGATTAATGAACCACTCAAGGGAATACAGATGCCACACCTTATCCTTCCTTGAGAAAGAAAAGAAAAGGAAAGGAAGAGAAGGGACAGAAAGTGAGGGAAGGGTCTTGATACTAAACTATATAGTAGGTATTCATTCTCTCAGGGGTTATGAGTATGGCAGGATGGTACATGGGAGACAGTGGCTTTATCCTCAAGGTATGCAGATTAAAAACTTTAAATAGAGGAGGCTTTCACAAACTAAATTCCATGCTGGAAGATTCACTATTCTAGTTGGAGAGACCTGGAGACAGCCCCCTGTACACTGGAGCCTTATAAGGACATTCCAGGTTTTGCTTTAGATCTGTAAGAATCTAGGGATTCAAGCCAGCCCTTCAGATAGCAGTTGCAGTGGGGATAAGGTTGTGGTATAGTGAGGAAAAAGACAACAGGTTTTGACATGCATCTGGGTCTGCTATCTTATTTCTTCTAGAAACTCATAGCATATACCTTACATTTACAAAGGCAACAAGGTATAGGGGAAGGAATACAGACTTTGAAGCCAAATAGATTTAACCTGTTGGTTTACCTGTAGCTGGGGATAATAACTATCTTTTATGTATTTAAGATAGTGATAATGATGCTGATTCCTAATATTGATTAAATGTATATTATGTGCCAAACACAACTTTACAATCTAATTTTCACAATAACACAAAGCTACATACTGTTCATCACCATATCAATTTTATGGATAAGGAAAATGAAACATGAAGAAGTCAGGAAGGTTCCCATGTTTCCATAAGTTCAAGAAGTATGGCTCCAGGGTCCACACTTCTAACCGCTGAGCTATATACTATCACTAAGAACACTGACACACAGCAAGCACTTGTTCTTCATTTTATTCCCATTTCCTTTATTTTTCCCTTTCTTTTTTCTGGCTAAGGAAGAACCCATTCAACTACTCTGTGGGGATCTCTTCTCACATATCTCTGAGCTAGAGCCAGGCATCTCCCTTTTTATTTCATAGTGGGGTAGCATGGACTGAAGAATCTCAAGGATACTCCTTGTCACTTCAAGGTTATTAGGTGAATGTGAGGCAGGTGAATAGGTTGAGCTTGGATAAAGAGGTCCATCAAGGTGTCCATTCAGGGGTCCATGGAACCCCATCAAACTCCACTCTGGTAAGTTTGGAGGGATTTTTCAGCAGCAAGAGCAGACGTGGGTTCTCCTGAGCTTTTTTTTTTTTTTTTTTTGGATTGTAGTCTATAACAACCAGCCTTGGCTTCTTGAACTTCTGAGATACCAAGGAATGTTTCCTTGGTCTAGGGTGAATGGATAACTGTAGCCTTTCATCTTTAAGATGGCATCATGACATTTATGACACATTTCTTTACCTAATATTTAGGTAACAAACACCCCAAAGCATAAATGAAGGTCAAAATGCTATCTACTACAGTTGCTTTAACATCTGCACTAACTGCCCATTAAGCCACCCATTTCTTTCTCCTGGTTTTGAAACACATTAGTATCACTGTTGGGATTTCAGGTATTGTAGTTACTGGTTTCCAACTGGAAACTTTAATATTTAACAAATCAACTAATTATATTTCAGGTACTGAGCATGCTCATTATGTTAATGGTATGGCTACTTATGGTGGTGGTTTGGGGTGAGGAAAGATGAGGAAGGAAATATAAACTCATTTCCAAAGCTCTGTGCTCTAAGCTTTCCAGAGGTAAACTGCCCAAGAGGTGACTTGGCAACCCGGCTGCTATGCCGTTGGAAGCCTGGCATGTTCTCTTGGAGGAAAAAGAACTAGTTCGAGGTTAATCCATGAGCCATTTTGCTTTAGCTCTTGTTGCTAAGAATCTTTCCAACATGTTTTGGTCCACTTCCTCGCCATAGGAGATTGAGTGTAACAAAGATAAATATAGCATGAACTAGATCTAGAATTAGGAGGACTAGTCTGAACTCTGGCTCTACCATTTACTTGCTATACAGCAAACACTGTGTTTCTCAAAGTGTGTCCCAACCAAGTGCATCAGAATCATCTGGAGTGTTTGCTAAATAGGCTAAGTGCCAGAGTCCACTGCTGAGGTTTTCATCTGGTTGGCCCTGGGAAATTTGCCTGCTGAACAAGTGCCCTGGGGAACTCTTATGTCCATTAGAAATCTGAGAAACACAGAGCTTTGGATTCTTTATCTATAAATAAGAATGAAAATATCCCCTTCACAGGGTTGTGGTAAAAACAACATAGGTGGTAATATGCACTAATTGTACCTGAGTCTTTGAGTGAAGTTATTACAAGGCTCCATGGAAATAGAAAGAATATTACTTTAACAAACTTGTTAAATCCATGTAATACGCGGTAAAAAAAAATACAGGTTTCCCTGATCCTTGAGGGTCTCCTATGACTCATGATAGACAGATCTGAAAACAAAACTACTGTCTAGTTTCACAATGGCTAAACATAGATGCAAAAAGGAGGCAGTTAATCTGCTAGGATGAGAGGTGGTGGCTGAAGAGGGAGAAATGAGTAAAGGAAGTGATGTTAATCAGGGGGTTGGGGATGAATTTAGACTGAGTTTTGAAAGATAAGCCATTTGTCATGGTACTATGGATATCTTAAAAAGGTACAGGACAAGGTTGCATTTATGTTTAGTCTAGACTGTTCTTTTTTGGGGGATGTGTACGAATGGAGACTATTTTCCATATGAGTTTTCTTATCATTCCTCTCTCCTAAATGTAGAATGCTGTAGGACAGGAGATGTTTTGCATTCTCCAATTGGTTGGGCTTTGAGAGATTGGGCTTTTAGACTATATTGTTGACTTGCATTACAAACTACTAACTACAAGGCCATGGTCTACGTCAAGGGGTGGGACCCTGGCCATGACAACTATAAACAAGTCAAGTGCTAAATCCTACCGATAATGGGAACTTTGGCTTGAGAACTAGCTGCCTCAGCAGGGCCAACCTCAAATATTAAGGTCAGTGCTATATATACACATACAGCAGCAGGAGGCAGTGACTAATGGCTCTGTGTTGGGTCAGCAGCCTGGGCCCCTTTAGAGCTTTTTTCCCTCCACAGGCCACCTATGTGAACTTTCTAAACAATTCCTTAAGTTGATAATCAATTAGAAAACAATAATTTTTATTATACAGAACTTCCCATTACTTGCATCACTCTTCATGTTTCAAAATGATTAGTTTTGTGTTTTTAAACCACGCTATATTTCCACCAACTACCAACATGCATATGGCTAGACCAAGCACAATGAATTCCCAATCTTTAAGGCTCTATGACCCTGAATGAACAAAAAAGGGGCTAAAATAGTGGTTAAGGATGAAGGTGTTTGGATTAGATTTGATTAGACACGAGTTCTATTACTGGGCTACACTTATCTGTGTGATGCTTGGAAGGTGACTTAAAGTCTCTGCATTTCATTTCTCACTTTTGAAAAATGAGAGTAATAATTACCCCTAGGTAATAGGGCTGTAGTGAGGATTAAAGGGGAAAATATGTGAAAAGGGTCTATTGCAGTGCTTAGCTCAGTAAGTGGTAATAGAATACCAGTAACTATAGTGTAGTAACAATTATAAACATTCCCTCTGATGCAGATGAAAAACAGAGGCCATTGGGGGTGAGAAAAGAACAGAGTGTCTTAATTTCTTTGGTAAAAACCATATGAAAATACCAGTTTAGGAACCATCCATTAATAATAGTGGGGAATCCAAGAGGGTTGTGACGAAATATGCCTGTAATCTCAGCCTGTGGTAGGCTGAGGCAGGAGCATCACCGTGAGTTTGAGGCCAGCCTAGGCTGCATAGTGAGAACTACATAGTGAGACCATGCCTCAAAAAACATAATAATAATAATGATGATGATGATGATGATAATAATAATAATGAATATATTACAACAACAACAACAACTTTAACAAGTTCTTTACCAAGAACACAACCAGAAAAAATAGCAAGGCTAACATATTTCTTTTATCTCATTGATGACATTTTTGAAAAACTGGTACTGCTAATAAAATACGTAAAAGATTTTTCTAGCATTAACCACATCCTCCAGTGTACATATCCCAAACTCACTAGACCTGCTGCCAAGACTCATTTGTTTTTTTTCCAAAAACATGGATGACATTTGTACCTATGTTATTGTTCCTGATCCTCCCATCTGTGGTGGTGGAAAACCAGAACTACCTAGTGTCACATTTTGATTATGATAAGGTGGGGAAACAATGGGGTAGGCAGGAGAAGACTTGTACTTAATGGTTATCTTTTCAACAGGACAAAGGGATCTTTTGGTTTTGGCTGTGACGTCTGTAACAGAGGCAGATGACACCTACTATATCAGCCTAGTGTAGAAACAGTACACTTGCAAGTAAATTTGTTTGGCAGTTTGTGATTCTGGGATGGAATTACTAGTGCACCTTTCCTGGAAGCTATCTTATATATGACATAGTTTGGCTTCTTTAATTCAATAGCTGTTCTGAATATTTTAATGCAGCAACAATAGTCCAAATAGCAAAGACATGTGAATTACTGACTTTCCTGTCTTTTAGCCATTTCTGCTGTATCTTAAATTTTCTTCCTGAGTGAATCTCCAGGCCATAGTAATGTCACCTTTAATTCATTAGTGTATTTTCAAAATTGGCATTAACATAAAAGAGACAAAAGCTGTTAAAAAATAAAAGAGGTCGAGGTTGATGATGATCTCCAGAGCAAACCTTACCGTGACTGGTAGAGCAAACTTGATTTGAAAATGATTACAAAGGATGAATTTCCTGTAAATAATGAATTGGAAAGAAAATCAGGCTGGGAGTATTTGCTTATCCACTTATTTCCACATGGAAGAAAAGCTGTAATTCCTGACAGCCTGTGCTTACAGTGTGTCTAGAGTGGCTAGCGAGAAACCAACCAATGATGAAAATAAATACACAAGCACACCCATTTACTGCATCCTCACCAGCACCAAGGAAAGCCATAAAGATAATAAATCTTCGGCTAACAACCCATAAATCCATGGCTACATTTCAAGCATTTAACTTCCAACTGCCAAATGACCATGCTACTGTTATCTCTCATAGAAGCTGGAAGTTCACTGTCAGAAAGGTGGTGAGGCAAGGGGTAAGGCATCCGAAATATCCAAAGACTCCAGGAATATTCTGGGAAAGCACGCCCTCCACACAAATCACAAGTTCTTGAAAAACTAACTGGTGTATTACTGGGAGACACTGGCAGAGCAAACTAGCTAAGATTTTTTTTATCAAAGTACACCCATTTTTCAAGAGTAAGACGTCTTCTTCCTTAAAAATGTAAATCTATTTCTGTTTTTTAGATTTTGACTTACACTCTTTTTGTAATTTTCTAAATTGAATATTGATTAGGTATAAAGGAGAACATATAAACATCTCAAGTATAAAAACAACACAATGAAGATCGTGTACCCAACATACAGTTTAAGAAAAAGAATATAATTACCTTTAGAGTCCACCAACCACCCCTCCTTAATCCATTGCATTTCCCTCAAAGATACCCACTATTCTGATTTTTATGTTAATAGTTCCTTATTATCTTCACAGTTCTACTGCATATGTTGATACTGTCTCTTCAGAAATAGTTTATCTTAATTTCTAAAGGATTCTTTAGTTACTAACAGCTTTCTGTACTGCTTTCACTCACCTTTCTCCTCTCTCCCTCATTTAACAATCTCCTCTTCTCAGATAAAGAAAGTTTGTAGTCTCGGAAGAAACTTGAGTGACAAATACATCATTTAGCAATGAGTCTTCATATAAAGACAGCAATTCTTTTTTGACGTGGCTAATTCGGTTTTGTTTTTGGTGAATCCCTACTGGGCCTTACTATGTCTACTCAGAGACTCAGAGGTGATGCGGGGATATAGAGCTGGCTGTGGGTAGAGAGCAGGAGACAAATCTGTGAGTATTACCTCTCATGGGTATTGCATAAGTTTAGAGTCAGAAGACTATGTTATTTGTTGGTGGTGTAACTTTAGTTGTTAATGACATTGCTGTTCTCCTGCCGCTGCTGATGACATAATATCAATTCTATTAAAGTCAAGGTAAAGGGCTAAGTGGTCATATGAATTTTCTATTCTGGAGCTAATCTATGGATTTATTCTTGCCAGCTTCTTGGCAAAGCTGACAGCACAGACAAAATTAAAATTTCTTTTTCAACATTGTATTCCTGATCTACAATGGAAACTTTCTACTTTCAGACATCTTTCTCAAATCCCACTGTACCTACCTGATCTGCATGTGTCGGAGTTGTGTTGGCTCTGGCCTATGTCAGTGCTGGACTCCAGAGCACAAAGTAGTCACATACTACCAGCAGACAATACCTTTTCTTTGTAATCATTTCTCATAGGATCATGCTGACTGTTAACTCAAATAGAAATGAATGCAAGATGTGCTCATCATCTGCTCAATTTGTGCCTTAGGAATCTTCCAAAGGGCCCAACTTTTACCTCTGTGATATTAACATAATGATATGGATGCCATTTCTATTTTGTTTTTTAAAAAGGGTCTCTCCTTGAAGATCCGTGAAAATGAGAGTAAGCATTAGAAGGCCACATTTCCACTCTGCAAACAATATAATCAAATCTGGAAATGGGCAAAAACACACAAAAGAGGTGCTCCATAAAACTGCTGGCAATTATTTCTGTGGAAAGACGCAAGTTGCAAATGATTACTTATAGCTGCCCTAGTGTCAAAGGAAGAGATTCAAACAGAGGGGAAATATTGATCACCATTTTGAATATGGAGTTAGGCTGCCTGCTTGTGTGCCCAGAGAGGGAGAGAGAGGAAGAGTGCTGGTTATGTTCTCACACATTTCCCAGTCTTGAGGCGAGACAGCCAAATGCCCATCTGCTGGTTTAAAAAAAAAACTGACAAGGCTTAAACACACAGGACAGGCCATGTGACCTCTGAGATTGTTAGGCTCCTGCCTTCCGCCTAACATCTGACGCCTGGAACAAGCAGGGCAACCCCACATGGCCTCTGCAGGGGCTAGTACAGAGTCTTCAGCTGAGGGAAGCTGCAGCTATGGCAACAAATGCCCAGGAATGAGTTAACGCCAGCCAAAGGGGTTAATGGGAGAATCAAGGCCTTTTATACAAATGCATTAGAGAAAGAAAGGTGATACAGCCAGAATGAGGTCCATTAAATAAAACTGAATGATAAAATCTACCACCATTCTTAAATTGAACTTGGCTACTTAAACTGCTTTTCCAAATCAGTCTCCTGTGTTCTAGCTGTTCATTGAGAAAATAAGCTTCTTTTTTTTTTAAAAGAATACGAACAGTAAAATGCAGTATAAAAGGATAAAATAGGATAGGCAAAGAGTAAAAATTAGACTTGCAAACAAAGAAACAAAGAGAAACAAAAGAGATGTATACAACCAGGTATAGAATATGTTCAAACAGCTTGTTATTAGTAACATCACCATCTGACAACATTCCCCCCAGATGAATTTTATAAGCAGTACTGTTATGATGCATTAGAATCAATCTGAGTACTAACAATAATGGGTGGTTGGGTGGGTAAATATGCTCCCCAATTACTGCTGAGTGCCCTTTCCTTTGTGGCTACAAAACAACTGTCATCAATATTCTCTCACAGAGTGTTTTCTTATCAGCATTATGTGTCTTCAAAACATTCCTGGAAAACAGATCGATATTGATGGGACTTTCTGAGGAAAACAGGGAGGCCCAGAGAGGTGAAATGAAAATGAGCGGAGGTGGCACACCACCACTGCACAACAGAATTTGAGTTATAAAAGGAGTTAAGGTAAAGGCAAAGGTTTTTTGGCTGTTCCTTCTAGGAGGGCAGCATCTGTGGAATGCAATAGATCAGAGTTCTTAGTTGCCTTCCAAGCAACAGTGAAGAGCACATATTCCTTAAGCCTCTGCATTTGGGAAATCTGATCACAGCTCACAGCACAGAACCTCAGAGGACATTTTTACTTCTGTAAAGTACAGTATAAAGTCAGAACAAAATTTTACTTCTAGGAAAAAAAAGTACACTGAATTGAGAAGCCAGTATAACCCATTTGGATCGTATTTCTTAGTTACAAATGAAGTAATAAGTACTGGTACTTATTACGCTCCTATAGTGTTTTTTGTTAGTGGTTGAGAGACATGTGAGAAGCAGGAGACTGCAGCTCTTCCCTCAGAGAGCTTATAATTACTTGGGGTGGGGCTAGACAATTTCCCACACAAAATAAAGACCAAATAAGACTCCATAGAAGCCCTAAGTATAAAGTGATAAGACTGGTTGTCCTACTAGTTAGAGGAAAAGACAGAGAAAACATAAAAAATAGGTTGTGGGCCAACTTCCACATGAATGCTACTAGAATTTAAATTGATTAACATATTAGACATTTCTACCAGCAATAAATGGATTCACAATGGAGGGGCCAAAAGAGAGAAACAGAAAGAACACGACATGAAATTAGAGGGACATATGGGGTTAAAGGGAACAAGGATGGCAAGGTCTGCCACCATCAGACTATAATCATGTCATTTTTGAAACAAACTGCAGTGACAGGGTCTGTTTCCTTGTGGACAGAACATCTTAGGCAAGTCTACCTGGTTGGCATATATATCTAAGAGCTAGAGAGCAGCTCTGGTGAACACATGGAAAGCAGACAGTCTGGTTGGTGAGCTGAAGACAAAGCCATATGTTTTAGGTATTAGACATACAAAGTGGTCAAGCTGTCATTCTGTTTTAGAAATTAAGGTGCTGGACTTGTGTACTTATCCAGATAATGTTATCCCACTCACGGGGTAAGATTAAATTTTCCTCACAAAAGCATTTTGGATCTGTTTCATTGCCTTTGCTGGCATTAATTGGTATCCCAGATGATGTCTTATTGAGCCACTTTCATTCCCTTCTGCTGCACAGCCTCTGACTACACAACTCACCTTGCCTTGTCTTGGAAATGCTGCTGAGTGTAGGAGACTTAAGGGGTGTGGAGAACTCAACCAATGAACGTAGTTTTCTGTACACAATCGGTCAGCAGTGTAATTTTCATAGGGTAAAGCTGAACATTGCAACAAGCAACAGAAAACAGAGCTTTCTGAGATCTACTTGTAAATTATTCACTGGGAAGAATAAAATTCAGAATTGCAAGCTGGCTGCTTTCCCTGTATAGAACTTACTCTCCAAAACAGGAGAGTGACATTGCTATCTCTTTTCAAGGCATTTGAAATAGACCACAAGTATGTCCAAAGGAGCTGTCATGTAAGAACTCTGTTTGTGACCATAGTTCTTAGAGCTTGAAGGTATTATAGTTCTGATAATAGCCTAGATGCTACTTTACAGCCTCAGAGTCTATCTTTGGATTTTTCCTGAGTATAAATGGCAAGTTATTACATGAATGTTACTTGTAGAACTTGAACTGATGACTATATTAGATATATACATCAGGAGTGCATGAATTCACGACAGCGTTGGCTGAAGGAGGTGAGCTGGGAAGGGAGAGCCTGTAGTAAATTAGGAAGACAGATGAAGGTTAAAGGGAACCAAGATGGAGGTGTCTGTCATTATTTGAGTCTGATTATGTCTTTCTTGAGCCAAACTCCACCAATACGTCTTGCTTCCCCAGAGGCAGCACTTCTCAGACAAGCAAACTTAGAAGTCATTGGGAAGAAATATTTCTTTACTTTGACATGAGCAGCTAGGTGGAAAAGATGAGTGGACATTTGCTTTGAGAGCAAGAGGTGCTGAGCTTAATGCTCATCATCTCCTGGAGATGATGATGTATTGTATCCACAATACGGAATCACTGCAGCTGTTTGCTATTTCCAAGGGTCACAGTGTACAGCCTTTTATCTCCAAATGTCTGGTTCCCAATCTGGTTATATCTTGCAATCTGTTTTGAATACAGCTCAGATAGGAAGGTTTTGGTCAAGCATGCAATGACTAACCTTCAAGCACAACAGAACGCAAGGAGAGCAGTCTGACCTTTGCAGTAAAAATTACTTTGATGTTTACAATCTAACCTGAAGTCTGTAGCCTTTATTCATATGACAGAATTACAAGACAATTTAGTAGGGATTATTAAATTCCACTTAAGCTCATCAGGGAAGAGAATTGAGGTTGATGCATCTCAAGCCACCAGTAAACTGGCAAAACCACGTAGGAAAGAAAAGACAGAGTAATTTCTAAGAATTAAGTGTAAGGGGCTACAGAAGTGAGTTTGTGAATGAGGCAAAAGTTTAAGACAAATTTGAAGACTGATACCTACAGAAGCCCTTCTCTACCACACACAGATACCTTCAAACTCTATAAGCTTTTCACATCGGGAAGTCAATAAGTAACACAGATTCCCAGGTGAGAATGGAAGGTGAGTGGATTGGGGATGATACAAGACATGCTACCCATCTGCATTTCCCTTCCCATTCCAGCTAGTGGTAGGAAATATGGGGCAGAAGATTGCTATTCACAAACAAAAAGCCAAATAGATACCAATGAACCAAGACACATGCATCTTCTCTGAGGGAGCTAAGAGAACCTCAACAAGGTAACTCTGCAGGGTTTCCAGAAAGCCTCTGTAACAGGAATACCAACTATACTATCGAGGAGGAATCAGTGTTCCAATCACTGCACTTAAACATGCATACTGTACACAAAGGCATAAGACTGTTTTCAGTGGGAAATCCTGGTTAGTTTTATTTAGGCAGTATAATGTAGCCTTCCGAATCTGATCTTTATTTGAACATTCATTATAACGATTCGTCTCTATACTACTTTCTTTACCAATGTTATTTACATTCTATTAGCAAATACTATTCATAGAGAATAAGAGAATCAAGATTGTCCAGTTTGTTTCCATCACAGGAGCAGAAGGAATCCTGTGAGAGTTTGTTGTGCATCATTCTATTTATTTTCATATGTTTTTCACGAATAGTTAGGATTTGTAACATTAAAATTATTCATATTGCAAAGTCAGTACTAACTACACGTCATAACAATTATCTGATTTTGTCTGCATGACCTCTCATTTGTTTCCTATGAACTGAACATTCCCTAGTCTGGAGGTTCTCTTGTATTTCAGAAAGTAGGTTGACTTTGTACCTCTCCAAGAGACACTTAGCATTAATGTAATTCTCTAAATGGCTATTAGCATTTTACCTTATACAGTCAACCAGGTACCTGCGATAGCTCCCTGCTGAATTATAGAACACTCTGAGGGCAGGAATGGTACCTAATATACTATTAAATAACCCCCCAGGATATGGCATATTGAATGAACAAATAGCCAGTATAGTGCTACCAACTTTTATCTGCTTTAATCTTCTGACGGTACTGTAACGCTTAACATTAATTATAACTTGCATACTTTTTGAGAAATGCTCTTTCTTTCTTTCTTTCCTTTTTTTTTTTTTTTTTTTTTTTTGGTACCAGGGATTGAATTCACAACCTCGCACTTGCCAGGCAGGCGCTTATGTCACTGAGCTATATTCCTGGCCGAGAAATACTTTTTCAACTTTTAAAATTTGTCCTCAAGTTAACCTGCCTCATATTTTCCATTTTAATTTATTCTTTCATTAGCTGACATTAGCCTATATAAGAACAAGAAACTACAAGGAGTCTTCTGATAAGTGCCTTATAAAAATGACCACAAGTCATATGGGTGAAATCAGGGGAACCAGGAATGCATATTCAAATAACAGTATGGCAATGGCAACCATAATTGGATATCAAAACTTAGCACTGGAGCAGGGTCTGCAAGATCCCTCTTGTTATGCCATGAGTAAATCTATGTTTGTAAGCTGGGGTAGCCTGGGAGATACTAGGAAGATTAAGGTGGCCTGCTTCACAAGGAAATCCCATGCTTTGTTGGAGATTATTTAGGGAGCTCCTGGTTGTGCCCACCTACCAACCAGTACAGAAGTGTTTTCAGTATTTTTACATTGATCCAGTCATATAGTTCACACTGCATTAATATCAACTTGAAGGTAAGGAGCCTACTTTTCACCTGAATATGCCCTAAAAGTATGCTGCTACTTCTACCCACAGCTGTAGTTTCCTTAAGAAATCTCTATTAACATTTAAGGAAACCTTTGTGATTAAAGTTATTCCTTGTATTAAATCCAAATGCAAAACCCTTTCCTACAGAAATATTAACATATCCTTCTTATTGTCTTCCCAGGGGATGAACTGATAATCACTTCTTATCTGTTAAACATATTTTTTTCTGTAAAGAAATTATTATTGAAAATTGCTTCTCAGTTGGTTTTGAGCCTAAAAAGAAAAACAGATGCCAACATCTACAGCTTTTCTACACCATGTACTCAGCAAGTCAAGAAGGGGTGGCTGAGAAGGAGAGACTGAGTACCTGTCCTCACTGACTTACAGGATGGAGAAAGCAAATATTTAAAAGAATGGCAGAGGCTACATAACATGGAGCTCTCTCTTCAAACCTATCAAGGCAATGAAAATAAAAGTGCCATATTTGGGGCACTTTAAAGTCCAATATCCAGGTCTCTGAGTGGTAGAACTACTGTATCTCAATATGTGATTACTTAGATACCTTGCTGCCACCAATCCCCATATGCACATATCCACTCACCGGGGCTATGCTGCAATGAATAGCAAATGCTTATCTGCTGGAACACTGGTTGGATTTTAAGGCCTTGATTTGGTTAAACCTATCTTTCCCATTTAGTGTTAGGTATAGTTTGTAGGAATACTAGTAATACTGCTCAGAAAGTTGAGTATAGTATTTGAGAAACTGGCACGATGAGTAATTCTTGTTTCTCAAAGTGATAACTGAAGCTATCTTATTCTGAGTAGGTGCTAGTTGTAAAGTTTCCAAGGTAAAATCTGGGCAAAAAGTAAGTCAGGATTATAATTTATGACTGACAGAATATCTAAGTAGCATTGTTGAACATGAAGTGTTCATCATATCATAGGACTGGCAGGTCAAATACGAGATTCTTGCTTAGTAGTAACAACAAATGAAAAGTAGGAATTCTCACAAGTGCATGTTTAAAAGAGAAACTCTGGAGCACTGTATATATATTATTGTCTAGGACACTTCTGAGGTTGTAACTGGACAGGCAAAAGAAATTGCAGTAAACACCAGCAGACAGTTTCAAATGGCAGGGCACATAGTAGCTCAGAGGCAAAGGACCCACTGTCTTTATTTGTGAGTTCCAGTAAAATATCCCTAAAACAACCCTTTTACCCTCATCACCTGCAATATAAAGAAATGTCTGACAACACAAAGCCCATTCTCCATGGAATTTCCTTGTAAAGCAGAGGCTCTTGAGGGTAAGCCTGATGCCTACTGACTATACACTGAATACAAGGTTAGGGGGTTCATAACACAGAAGAGATCTGACAGGTATCCCCAGGGGAAGAGACTAGATAGTTAGTTATGGGCTTCAGTTTTCAAGTCTACTCCTGCCTCTTGCTAAGTTGCATCAGCTTCAAACATGAAGGTTAAGGCTTCTCACTTGGGATTTTACTTACACAAAAGACCAACCAAATATTTATACAACAAAACAAAATACATCAGCTTCAAACATGAAGGTTATGATATCTCACCAAGGACTTGACTTATGCAATAGGCCAGCCAAATATTTATAAACAAATACAAGTGACTGCTTGTGAAACACCTGAAGTTTTTCCAGTAAAGGAGGAAGTTGGATGTTTTACTTGGTCTGCACTCTGCCAGGGGCATATCATGCTGACACTAGAAAAACATGCTCCTTTCAACAAGATTTATTCTCATTTCCCTTTTCCTTATAGTCTTTCTAATGACTGGAAGTAGAATAAGACTTCCATTTTATGATGAGTTAGAGGTCTGTGAGTTCCCTTTCCTCCCTTGGTATCTGACCAACTTCAAAGAAGCAATTGTATAACTAGTAAGGAAATTAATTCTATTCTAAGAGATGGAGACCTTTTGTCATAAGCCAGAATGAAGAACTAAGCCCTCAATTTCAAGAGGGCCTCTGGGTTGAGGGGAGTGTTTGGCTGGTGGTCAGGTATGCTCACTGGAGCAGCAGGGCAATCAGCTGGTCTATAATGTTGTTTATGTTCTCTCTATAGGCAGAAGCACTGGAGTAGGGAGGCTAGAATGGGTACCAGGTTCCTGCAGTGCCTGTGATTCTTTAAATATGCCACTCCCATAGTGCATTGTGATTAGTAGCACCCAGTAACCAAAAGTTATTTTCAGTGCCACAAGACAATGGAAATAAGGTAGTAAATAGTTTAACAGGTCTAAAGTACATAGCATAATGACTGATGGATGCACCTCTACGTATAGCTATGACTTACCAAGCACCTCGTGGCCTAATTACTGCATTAAGAATTTTATATGCATTTTATCTTTACAACAACCCTACAAGGTAGGTATTATTATGGTTTTATTTTTATGGAGGAGAAAACTGAGTCTCGGAATTTTAAACAACTGACCCAAAGATTTTACAATTAGTAAAAGATGGGGCTGAGATTTGAAGCTAGCTCTTTCTTTCAGCCCTAGTTGCCTAGGACTGTGTTAGGTAGATTACTTATGACTAATCCTAATAACACTCTTGAGTTGCAGGTATGACTATCTCCACTTACAGTTGAAGAGATGGAAATTTAAAGAAGTTAGCAATTTGTTCAAGATCACACAATATAAAGTAGCAGTGCTAGGATGTTAATTCAAGTCTGCCTTCAAAGTCCATGTTCTTAATCACTGAACCCTGCTGCCTCTACTGCAATCTGGTCTTGTTTAGATATTCATCAGAAGTTTGTCCCCATCCCAGCTGGCACAGTGAAGGCAGATGCAGAACACACTTGAGTTGGAACCATATCTTGTATTTTTTCTTGGGGATAGTGTTGCATTGGATGTGAAAAGGGTGATGAAAGACAGAGGGAGATAAGGGGTAACTGATTTCTACCCTTTGATTCCTAAATTACAAGAATTACAGATCACTCAGAACATGAGCTACAGTGACAAGATAACACTATTAAGAGTTACTGTCACCTAACAACTACCATATTACCTGAGTTGAGTCAGTTTGCCAGTTATCGATTTGTTGCCTCCTAGCTCCAACCTCGCTTGCTCTTTGAACAAGGTCCTGGGCCCTGTATTTTTCCTTTGCCAGGAGGCATGGTGTTAAGCTTTGTCAGTAGAGGGTGCCAGAGATATTTCAGGAGGAAGGGGCATTTCTTCCTGCTTGCAGTGTGCTAGTGAACTCAGCATGCTCACTTGGCAGGCTCCTGTAGTGCAGCACCCAGCTTCCCAGTAACTAGTTCCAGCAGCTCATGCACCTGCCCCAGAACTAGATTCCTGTAGTGTCTGCAAATTTTCAGGCATGCAACTCCAGTAGTACAAGGTGATCGGTAGCACCCAGTACCCAGAAGCTTCTAGTACTCTACTAATTTTTTTTTTTTTGAGACAAGGTCTTGCTATGTAGTTTTGGCTGACCTTGAACTCACTAGGTAGCCCCGGCTGGCCTTGAACTTGCAGTGATCCTCCTGCCTCAGCCTCTTGAACCTCAGAGGATTGTAGACTATAGTACCTGTGGTGAGATATCTCCTTGAGACCCGATTTCTCTGGAACTATAGAGAGTATATTTCTCAGAATTTCCACAGAGGATAATTCCAGCAAGTTCTCCTGATAGAGTACCACAGAAATTTTGTTGCTAGAGAGAACTGACTATGCCCTTTCTTATAAGATTTTATTCTCAACCCTAGGGGAAGGGTTCTCTCTGATTCTTTTATCTGTTACTCCCACATTTTTTGTGATTCTCTTTGCTTACTAGCCAATCCCTTGTTTTGGTTAATATTTATTTATGTAAAGTTTTTTCTATTCAAATTATCACATGGTTTCTCAATAAATTTTTCCAAGACCAAGAGAATTGAGTCATCTTTCCTCATCTCAAAGTTCTGCAAGAGAATTTTAGGGCAAAGGGATGCTTCTAGGAGGAAAGTACAGGTAGGGAGGATGCCTTTTTCTTAGATACTAAGCCCAAAGAGGAAAGAACATCTTATTTTACAAGAGGCAGGAGATAAATTTTCCCACTTGCTAACATAAGAAAATAGCTTCTGACATGTGCAGCTTATAAGGTGGTGGAATTATTTCAATGAGGAAGAAAACACTTGCTAGAAAGGAAACACAACCAGAGTTTGAGGAGTGCCTGGGCTGTGGCATTCAAAGGGCCCATGATCATTCTTGTCCAAACAGTATTTGTACAGCTTGGGTGCTCCATTGGGGAAATAAGCATTTGTGATGACAGCCCCAGAATGACCAATATCTTTCCTACAATGACCAATATTTAACTTAAAATGCCTATGACTGCTGACAGAACCCTTCTTCAAAGTTCAACACATGTTCCTTCCACTGCAAGAGATCAACTGTTTTCATTTTTTTCTACTTTGCTTTCCCATGGACACATAAACAGACATTTTTAGATGGCTTTAAATGTCATGAATCTTGGAAAAACTTCTGAAACCTCAGGATAGACGTTAGATGTTTAGCACTTGCACGTCAGGATGGTTTTCAAGTATCACAAGGAAAAATCATTATCACCAGTGACAGAAAGCCATTGCAATTTTTATATTATTCATGGATTTGTTCAGCTAAGTTCTTTTTGATTAAAATATTTTCCAAAACATTTGTTTTTTAATTAACCATTGGCTTTCTACTGTTGTGTTCTTTATGCATCCCTCTCCCTATCTTGTCCTATAGAACTGCCTTCCCAAAGCCCAATGGATGCAAAATGGAAGGAAGTAGTTAAATAGAAGAGAACAAGAATATGTAAATTTCAAAGTATAATAATCAACTAAAATGTTCCCTATACATGATAAGTACTTAAGAAGCATTGGTCCACATTAAATTAAATACACTGAAAGCTTCATAGCTAATCAGATGGTGTGCTCAATTTCTAGAGGTTTCCAATATATACCTTCCATGCATTAGAAGCCTTGCAGCAATAAGAACTGCATTTTGGAGTTATAGCAGCTTTCAATGAAGTATGCCTAGACAGAGTGGCCTATAATACCTGTGGTCTTTGAGATGCTTCTGGGTAGTCCTCTGGATCATCCAGGGCAATATGTGTTCATGTATGAGTAAAGGTTCCAATTGAAACAGATGAAGGAGAAAAGTTTGAACCATTTTACATAGTATTATTTTCCTGCTAGAAAACTAACAAATTGGAGTCTTAGAAAATTCATTAAACCATAGTTTCTGCCTCCCTTCCTGTCTTTGCTCCTTCCAATCTGGACTCTGGCTCAATTCTCTGGAAACTTCCATTAGCCTTCTTTTTCATCCTTTGTGCCCCTCATATCTGTACACATAGGTATACAAAGAGAGGGATCACACAACTGAGGAGAGCATTGGAAAGGGAACATTAAAAGCAATGTAATGGTTTAACTGCAGCTACAGGTGGAAGAGCTAGGTTGCCAGGGGACCCTATCTGGCTTCCTGTTGGCATCTTGGGTTGACTTTGATCCTGGCTTCTGGGATTTAACAGTGAGCTTGGGATATGGAGGAGTAGTGAGCAGCAGGGAAAGAGCCTCTCCGAGATTTGGTGTCCAGATGCTGGAATATAGCAATGTGAGGAAGAGAAAAAGGAGGGAAGTGGGTCCCCAGGACACACGAAGAGTCTCAGATGAGAACTGAGGCATGCAGGGAAAGCAAAGAGAGAGATTTTATTGAAGAAGGAGGTGGCAGTTGGTGCTTTCTTCCCAAGCTCAGACTCACTGTATGGGAGGGGTGGCTTGAACCTTCAGATGCACTGTGACTATTGGTGATCCCAGAGTCCTCCATGGAGAAATGCGCCAGTGGAATGAAACAGTGGATGAAGTGGTCTGCAGTGGGTAGTGAGTTATCTGGATTCAGACATCCCCCAGAGAGGGTAACTGGCTGCTAGCCATCTTGGAGAGGGGTCAACTGAGCTCAGAATTTATAACAGCTGCAGGCTGGCTCCATCTAGTAGCTCCAAGTGTCAGGGTGAGGCTGCTGAGTTCAAACTGGCAAGAAGGACATCAGCTGCCATTGAGGATGCTTCATGCTGCTAACCAGCTCGGGTCCAGGAGGCAGCAGCCAGCCCTGCCCCTGTGTGCACAACAGCCACCATCTGGGATGCTTCTTGTCAGTAGCCAGTGTGGGCTGGGCAAAGCAAAAGCCAGCCCTGCACCAGTGCACCCAATGGCCACCACTGGATACCAATAGCCAGCATTGGCCAGGAGAACTAGCTAGTCATGCTTCGGAGAAATTGTAGCCAACAAGGGAAGTGCCTGTGACCGCGCTATCCACTTGTCCAAAAGAACCCAGGAAAATGTCAAGACGAACAAGCAAAAGGCAGTCTCTGGCCTCCAACCCATGCAGAGCAAGTCAAGGAGATGGAAACACGGAAGAGATTGGGAGTCGCACACCTGAAGTTTCTGAAGTGATGGCAACTGAAGTAAAGAAACAACTTCACAAGGCTGTAAAAGAAATTAGAACAGAAATACTATATCAGATAAAAGAAGAAACGCAAAATATAATAAAAGAATTGCTGAACATCTCTAAAGAAGACATAAATAAAAAAATAGAGGAGCATAGGAAAATGAGGGAAACCTTGAATAAACAATACAAGAAAGATTTAGAATGTATGAAACAGATTCAGATATCCAGGAAATTATAAACTCCATTGAAAGCTGGAAAAATTGCTTGAAAGAAACCAAAGATAAGCTTTCAGACCTTGAAGACAGGTTTGCAGCTAGTGATTGCAAAAGGAAAGATCACTTAAAAATAACAAGGAACCAGGAATTAACAATTTGACAGCTGCAAGATGATGCAAAGAAACATAACTTAAGAATAACAGGTGTCAGCGAAAAAGCAGGGGTCAACACAAATGACATAAGTCTATTTACAGAAGTAACAGCAGAAAACACTCAAGCAAGGGAAAAGGACATGATTGATATACAGGTAAGTGAGCCATATAGAACTCCAGCTAGCCATAACCAAAATAAATCTACACCCAGACATATAATAATCAAGATACTAGAAATTCAGCAAAAGAACAGAATATTAAAAGCTATTAGAGAAAAGAAACAGATCACCCATAAAGGAAAACCCACCAGAATCATGACAGACTTCTCAATACAAACCATCAAGTCAAGAAGAGCTTGGAGTGAAGTATTTCAAGTCCTGAAAGAAAAAACTTCCAACCCAGATTGATGTACCCTGCAAAACTATCTTTCAAAATTAATGGAGAAACAAAATACTTCCAGGACAAAGAAACAAAGAAGGAATTCATGACCACCAAACCAACCCTACAAAAAATACTGAAAGATATTCTACAGAGAGATAAAAATGACCACAGTTCCAGGAACAGCAGCAGAGGGGATTGCCAAGCAGGGCAAGCAATTGAATGGAGGGGAAAATTAGGCAGCCAATGGCAGGAAAATAGAAAGACTGAGGCAAGTCACTGCATGTTGGCCATAACCGTTAATGCAGATGGCCTCAATTCACCAATAAAAAGAAACACAGGCAGAGTGGATCAGGAGGCAGTATCCATCAATATGCTTTATACAAGAAACACATTAACTCGAAAGCAAATTCATAAACTAAAAGCCAAAGAAGAGAAAACAATGCTCTACATGACAGGGAACCAGAAAAAAGTAGGAAAGTAGGGATAGCTTGCTCATCATTTGCAGAACAGATAAGAAAGATATGGCATTTTATACAATGGAAAGCTACTCAGCTATAAAGAATGATAACCTTGAGGTTCTTCTAGGTAAATGGATGCAACTTGAGATCACGCTCATGGATGAAATGATTCAGAGTCACATGGGTGAACATTGTGTTGTCTTCCTACCATAAAAAACTAAAGGAATGAGATCTAAAATGCACGACATACATTGTGAAAGTGAAAAGGAAGGAAATGTCTAAAATGGGAAGGCAGTGGATATTGTTACTGTATTATCTTGTTGTGAAGCCCTGTATTGTTTTCGTTGTTCTGCTTTTTGTTTGTTTGTTTGTTTTATTCTGTCTTGTTTTGTTTGATTTTATAATATTTGATGGCATGGGCAGCTATTTCAAAGATAACAAAATATATTATAGTAGCCATTACTGATTTCCTATTATCTTGTTTTGAAGGCCTGAAATGATTTCATTGTTCTGTTTTGATTGATTTTATTCTATTTCGTTTTGTTTGATTTTATTATGTCTGATGGTTTAGGCAGCTACTTTGAAGATAGTAAGAGACATTATGGTAGCCATTATTGATTTCCTATTATCTTCTTTTGAAGTCCTGTATTGCTTTCATTGTTTTGTTTTGATTGGTCTTATTCTGTTCTGTTTTGCTTGATTTTATTATATCTGATGGAATGGGCAGTTATTTTGAAGATAAGAAGAGGCATTATGGCAGCCACTGTTGATTTCCTTTTATCTCATTTTGAAGTCTGGTATCACGTTCATTGTTTTGTTTTGATTGACTCTACTCTGTTTTATTTAGTTTGGTTTTATTCTCTTCAAAATTGAAGAAAAAAATCAAATTGGCACGAAATCAGGGAGTGGAGTGCAAACCAGCAGGGAGCTGAGTTCAAGCCAGCAGGAGGCACATGGAGTGTCACAGGCTGAACAAACTGGGTTCCAGCCTCACAGCCAGAAACCACCCTGAACCTTCAGTGGAACTAAAGGTGGAGGCTTGCTGGGACTATCCACTACCCTGCCATAAAGCTATGGCTGTCTTGCTGGGATTAATCTGCTTGGATCTGGATTCTGTATGCCCACATTGTGTACCAGTGACAGCAGAGATGCACCTTGAATTCGACATTTTTTTTTCTTTTCCTGGTTTTGTTTTTGTATTGTTTGTTGTATTCTTGATTGTTTGTTCTTTTATTTATATGAGTGTGAACATGGCTTCTAGTTCTATTTTTACTGTTGTTCTATCTTGTCTTTATTTCTTCTTTCTCTTTCCCTCCTTTTTCTCCTCAGTTTCCCAAAGTTTGTGTAATCTTTCTTTGTCCTACAGACTTGATTCTAATCTCTTCTTATTTTTCTGTTTCTCTATTTTTTCCCCTAACTTCTTTTGGATCCCCCCAACCCGAGGGTAAAATCACTATACTGCAGGCTTATTTATCGTGTAAAATTTCCTGGTTCATTTTATTTTATTTATTTATTTTTTTGTGGCACCGGGGATTGAACTCACAACCTCGCACCTGTCAGACAGGCGCTTAAGTCAGTGAGCCAAGCTTCCAGCCCTGGTTTTTTGAGTTAGGGTCACACTGTGCAGCTCAGGCCGGCCTTGCGCTCACGTTGTAGCCCAGGCTGGCCTCGAACTCACAATGCTCCTCCTACCTCAGCCTCCCGAGTGCTGAGATTAAAGGCGTGTGCCACCACACCAAGCTTCCTGGTTCATTTTAGATTTTGTTATAGAACCACAAATCTAGTTCATATGGTTAAAGGTGGCAAATTAATAGTTACCACGGTATGTCATTTTCTAGGTTATTTGATGCTATTGTTATTGCAGATTGTACTATTTTAGCCAAGATGACATAACTGTGCTGATCAGTTGTTGATTCTGTTTTACCATTAGTGAGGGTGCCTAAGGGCCATAAAAAATACTGTAGTCAAGTGCCAAAAAACCAGGGGCCTGGGCCAAGTAGGCAGTACTTCTCATTCCAAATAAATTTAAGAGGCAGGATTTTGCAATAGATGTAAAATCCAAAATCCAGCTACACCAGGAAAACATCTCCAAGAAACAGTCATTTCTTAAGGATTCTAAATACTAGCAACAAAGCTACTCTGTATAACCAATTTACAAGCATCAACCCAGCAATGAAACTGATATCAAAAAAAGGAAAATCAGAAGACACTTAAATAAGATGCAACTCCAGACTTCCAGCTCACCAAAGGCAAACTCAGAGGGTAATGAGGTGGAACAATCTGAAAGCCAACATCCTGGACTCTCTGAAATGGTAATAGGAGAAGTAACAAAGCAGAGAAACAAGGCTCTAGAAAAAAATCAAATCAGTAATTATATCTCAGATAACTACAGAGATGGTGACATGCTTAGTGGCACTAGAGCAGAAAAAGATAAAAAAAATAGAGGAGCTTAGGAAAATGATGGAAACCATGAACGCTCAACATAGAAAAAACAATGGAACCCATGAAACAGATTCAAACACATATTCAAGAGATTAAAAATTCCTTCGCAAGTATACACAGCACAATGAGCCAATGTGAGGACAAAATGTCAGATACAGAAGACAGGATTGTGGTTAGTGATCATGAAAAGAAAGCTTTCTTATAAATAGCAAGGAACCATGAAAAATAAATCCAACACCTTCTAGATGACGCAAAGAAGAATAACATAAGACAAATCAGAGTCAATATAATAGCAAGGGATAGCACAAATGACTTAAAAAACCTGTTCACAGAAGTAATGTCAGAGAAATTCAACACAAGATCTGAATATTAAAGGCTGCTACAGGAAAGAAACAAATCACCTAGAAAGGAAAGCCCACCAGAATCACAAGAGACTTCTCAACACAGACCTTTAAGGCAAGGAGAACTTGGAGTGAAGTATTTTAAAACCTTAAAGAAAACAGCTTCCAATCCAGATGGATGTACCACATAAAACTATGTTTCAAAATTGATGGTGAAATAAGATACCTCCATGACAAAGAATACCTGAGGAAAATCATGAACAGCAAACTAGCACTCCAAAATGTTCTGAAGGACATTATAGAGAGAGCAAGGACTATAACTCCATGAACCCCAACAGAAGGACTCCCCCAGGCAAGGCAAACAATTAAACAGGGAGGGGGGGCGGGGAGAGGTAACAATAAGAAAATAACATCACAAGGGTAAGTCACTACATATCAGTTATAATTGTCAATGTTAATGGTTGTAAATTCACCAATCAAAAAAAACGGACTGGCAGAATGGATCAAGAAGCTAGATCCCACAATATGCTGCATACAAGAAACACATTTAATTCAAAAAAAATTCATAGAATGAAAGTCAAAAGATGGAAAACAATACAGAAAACTAGATAAAAGCATGGGTAGCTATTCTATTTACAGACAAAGTAAATTTCAAGCCAAGACAGATTAGTAGAGACAAAGAAGGTCACTACATACTTGTTAAGAGAACAATCCCAAGAGAAACAGATAACAATCACAATTATATATGCAGCAAATACAAGTGCATTCAACTATATAAAACAAATATTAATGGACATGAAAAATCAAATAAGCACTAACATGATTGTAAAGGGGTACCTCAATATCCCACTGTCACAAATAGATCAACTAAACAAAAAATCAACAATGAAATATCAAAACTGAACCAAACTTTTGAACAAATGGATGCATATCTGTCTATAGAATATTCCACCCCAGAATATCAGAATACACATTTTTCTCATGTCCACAAGGACATTCTCTAAAATAGTCCACATACTAGCTCCCAGAACATCCTTAAGTAAATGAAAAGGAACTGAAATTATCCCATGAATATTAATTTCCTTTTTAATTTTTTTTTATTTTAAAGAGGATAAAACCAAGGAAACTAAAACAGAATAAAATCAATCAAAAATAAACCAGCATAAGTGATACAGGACTTCAAAACCTGATGAAACCAGCAATAGTTACCATAATGACTTTTGTTGTCCTTGAAATAGCTGCAGATACTTTCGGACATAGTAAAAATCAAACAGAACAGAATAGAATAGAAACAATAAAACCAAAACAGTGAATGCAATAAAGGACTTCAAAACAAGTCACTAGTAAATTCAAAATGGCTACCATAATATGCCTTGTCATCTTTCAAATAGCTGCTCATGTCATCAGATTTAACATAATCAAACAAAACAAAAGAGAATAAAACCCAACCCAACAAAACAATGAAAATGATATGATTTCAAGGCAGGGATCACCTCCTGGTGAGGCCTGTTTCTCTCCCCCTGCAATCTGCGAATGGCACAGACTCACGGAGAGAGGCTTGGGTGTGGCTATCCCCACTCTGACAGCAGCTGGCACATGGCTCTGGTTTCCAGGTGGGATTCCATGCATATTATCAAACCACAGTGCAATGAAATTGGAAATCAATGGTAAAAGAAACTCCAAGAACCTCATAAACATCTGGAAATTAAATAACACCTTCCTGAACAACAAGTGATTCACAGATGGAATTAAAGAAATTAGATAGTTTCTGCAATTAAGTGATAATGCCAATACAACATATCAGAACTTATGGGACATAAAGAAAGCAGTCTTAAAAATGAAATTTATAGTTGTGAATAGCTATATCAGAAAAACAGAGCACGCTCAGTAAACAACCTAATGTCGAACCTCAAACTTCTAGAAAAAGAAGAGCAAGTCAATCCCAAAGGTAGTATGAAGGAGGAAATTATAAAGATCGAGGAAGAAATTAATGCAGTGGAGACTAAGAAAACTATACTGCAGTATTTGGTGGGTATAGGTAAAATAAGTGACATCTAGGAGTATTTTTTACCCATTAGAACTGCTTTCTAAAGAGTCAAAACTCACTGATACAGACTGTGAATTGCTGAAAATCTGTGGAGAGATGCTTTTACTTTCTAAACAGGAATCCTCTGTGAGTGCAATTATGATTGTGTATCAGAGCAGTAGTTTTTATCCAGAGTGGAAGGATGGTCTGGCATATGAAAAACTACTTTTGAGAGGAGGAGTCTAGTATTTAAAATGGGCTTTAGATTTACAACCTGGGTTTGAGTGCCAGGGGCGAAGCTCAGCCATGGGGCACCTGCCTGGCAAGCACGAGATCTTAAGTTCAATTCCCGATAACAAAACAAAATAAACCCTGTGTTTGAGCCTGGCATGGTGGTGCATACCTGTGATCCCAGCACTTGGGAGGCTGAGGCAGGAGGATTGCTGTGAATTTGAGGCTAGCCTGAGCTACATAAGCAAGTTCAAGGTCAACCTGAACTACACAGTGACACCCTGTCTCAAAAACAACAAAAAGAAAAACAAACAAACGAACAAACAAACAACAACAAAAAACCCTGCGTGTGATTCCCAGATTCTCCAATATTTGTTACCAAGGAGGTACTTTACCTCTTTGAGTTAGCTTGTCATCCGCAAAATGGTGATAATATATTGTTATAGGATGTTAGGAAGAATTTATAGAATAAGGTATATAAAGTTTCTGACACACAGAAAAAATTTCATATGTATTAGCTACTATTACTTTGAAAGTATTATTTACTAAAAAGCACATATTCATTACATCCTCTGCTCCCTTATTCTCTTTTGCTAGTTTTGAAGGTTCAGACAGAGGAGGTATGGCTGGGGTGAAAATATGTGATCCACATAAAAGTTCCCAGTAGATTTTTGACAAAAGTTCAAAACTAATTCAGTGGTTTTCTTTTTCTTTCTTTCATTTTTTAATTTAAGGGAAAAAAGATACAGAAAAGAAAGACAAGAAGCAAAAGAGACAAATGAAAACAACAAATGCAATACAATAACATTATAGGTTTACAAAACAAGATGATAGGAATTTGACAATGGTTGCAATATTACATATCATTACCTTCAAAAGGGCTGTTTAGATTAACATACAGACATGTAAAATTGATCTAATCATATGAGTATTAATTGTTTTTTTTCAATAACTAATACACTTAGTAACATAGTCATTTTGGCTCTTATATATACATATATACAAATTTATGTCTTTCTCCTTTTCCCTTCCTTCTTTCCTCCTTTACCCTATCCCAATTACTTTTGCCCTTTGAGCAGTTTCTTACCCTTACACAGTATTTAATGAAGAATTTGGATTGTATACACTGTTTCAGTTTCTTACACTGGGGAGACAACATGGTATTTACACATGAGTATGATTTATTTCACTTATGAGTATGGTCTCAAGTCGTGTCCATTTACTTATAAAAGTCTCAATGCAATCTTTCTCGATAGCTAAGTAGTACTCCATTGTATAAAAATACCACATCTTTTTTATTCATTCCTTGATTGATGGGCATTTGGGTTGTTTCCAAGATTTGACTATTATGAATTGTGCTGCTATAAACATGGGTGCACAAATATCACTGTGGTATGAAGTTTTCAATTCTTCTGGAAAAATGTCCAGAATCAGGATAGCTGGGTCAAATGGGATCTCTAATCCTAGCTTCTTGAGGAATCTCCACACTGATTTCCACAGTGGTTGCACCAGACTACACTCCCACCAACAGTGGAGAAGAGTTCCTTTTTCCCCACAGCCCCTCCATCATTTGTTATTGGTTGATTATTTTATTTTGGCTATTCTTTCTGGGGTGAGATGGAATCTTAGTGTTGTTTCTATTTGCATTTCCCAATGACCACTGATTCTGAACATTTTTTCATATATTTATTTGCCATTTGTATTTCTTCCTCTGAGAAGTGTGTATTCATCTCAGATGCCCATTTTTGGATTGGGTCTTTGAATTTTAGGGGCCTGATTTTTTTTAATTCTTTCTATGTTTAGATAGAAGTCCTCTGTCTGAGGGACAGTTGGCTAAGATATTTTCCCAATTCGTGGGTTTTCCTTTCACTCTGTTGGAGATTTCCTTTGACATGCAAAAACTTTTTAATAAGATGAGGTCCCAGCTGTTGATTCCGGGAAGTATTTCCTGTGCAGTTTGATTTTTGTTCATGAAATCTCTGCCTACTCCTATGTCATCAAGATTTTTACCTACTTTGTCTTCCAGCAAATGTAGTGTCTCTGTTTTAATAATAGGATCCTTGACCCATTTTGACTTTAATTTGGTGCATGGTGATAGACATGGATCTAGTTTTAGTTTATGGCATAAGGAAAGCCAGTTTTTACAGCATTACTTATTAAAGAGGCTATCTTTCTTCCAATGTACATGTTTGGCCCCTTTGTCAAAGATGAGGTGGCTGAGTGTGTTTGTAGTTGTGGCTGTATCTTCTGATCTATTCCACTGATCCTCAGGTCTGCTTTTATTCCAGTACCATGCTGATTTCATTATAGTAGTTTTGTAATGTAATTTCAAATCAGGGATTGCAATACCTCCTGCCTTACCTTTGTTGCCCAGAATTGCCTTTGTTATTCTAAGTCTCTTCTGGTTCCAGATGAATTTTAGGGATGATTTCTCTAGCTCTGTGAGGTATGCAAGTGGTATTTTGATTGGGATTGCAATGAATCTGTGTAACAATTGTGGGAGAAAGGCCATTTTCACAATGTATTTTCTTCCTATCCATGAGCAGGGAATATCTTTCCATTTTCTAAAATCCTCTTCAATTTCCTTTTTCCGAGTAATGTAATTTTCACTGTATAGATCTTTTACGTCCTTTGTTAGATTGATTCCTAAGTATTTCATTGTTTTGGATGCTATAGTGAAGGGTGTCATTTCCCTTATTTCTTTCTCTCTCAGTGAGTTTGTTGTCTGTGTACAGGAATACTATTGATTTTTGAATGTTGACCTTGTATCCAGCAATTGGAATAGATGGTCTCTACCTCAACCTGATAAAAGTCATATATCATAAACCAACAGCCAACATCTTACTAAATGGAGAAAAACCAAACTTTCAACGTAAAATCTGGAACAAGACAAGGATGTCCATTATCACCACTTCTATTCAATATAGTTCTGGAAACATTAGCCAGAGCAATTAGACAGGAGAATAAATAAAAGGAATACGGATAGGAAAGGAAGACATTAAATTATCACTATTTGCAGATGGTATGATACTCTACATAGAAGAGTCTCCAAAATCCATTAAAGACTTCTAGATGTAATAACCAACTCAATGGTTTTCAACAAGGGCTGCTGAACAAATTGGACATCCTGGTTTAAGGGAGTAGTGGTTCCTTGGCCTAAATCATATACTTTATACAAAAATTAATTCAACAATACACAAAAAAATGTTCAACATTTTTGGCCGTCAGAGAAATGCACATTTAAAGTACACCAAGGTTCCATCTTATTCCAGAAAGAGTGGGTATCATCAAGAAATCAAAAAATAACAAATATTGCTGAGGCTGTGGGAGAAAAGGAACTCTTCTACATTTTTGGTAGGAATGCAAACTAGTACAACCACTATGGAAATCAGTATGGAGATTTATCAAAAAATTAAAAATAGAAATTATATTTGACCCAGGTATTCTAATTCTAGGTACTTCTGAAAGAGTTAAACGCATTGCAGGACACTGATATAGGCATACCCATTTTATTCTATTTTGTGTGTGTCTTACAAAGTATGATAAAAAATATAGTGAATGCTACTGCTGAATGCAACCCAATAGAAAGGCAGACTGGTAAAAACATTATAGTGTGTTCACTGTATTTACCAGATCTGACATCCTGCAACTTCTGGCTCTTCCCTAAAGTCAAAATGACCATGAAAGGCAAACGTTTTGAATATTTTCAGTACATCAAGGCAACCACAACAGTTTAATCAAAGATACTTACAAAAGAGGACTCCCAGAACTACTCCAGAAAGTGGTACTAATGATGGGATAAGTGTGTTTCAAGAAAAGGGGTGTATTTTAGTGGTATTAATGTTAAGTTGTCTTTTAGTATAATAAAATTTTTAAAAATTTAAACATTTGGTAGTTTTTAATGATACCTCATGTATTGCTGGTTCGAATGTAAAATGGTATAGTTATCCTGGAAAAACTGGGTGTTTCTTTAAGAAATTAAATACACAAACACCAAATTACTCAGAAATTGTACTTCTGAGCACTTATCCAGAGGAATGACTTATAGTCACACAAAATCCTCTACATGAATGTGTGTAGTGCCTTTATTAATAACAGCAAAAAACTGGAAAACTGCTGATATTTTCAACAAGAGAATGATTTAAATTGTAGCACATTCATACAATGGAACACTACACAATCAATTCCTTTACACGTAATTAGTCAAATAAATCCAAGCAGAGAGAAAAAAGTCAATCCAGAAGGGTTACATATTGTGACTTCACTTATATAGTATTCTTGAAATGCCAAAATTCTAGAAATGGAGGACAGATTAGTAGTTGGAAGATGGGCTACATGAGAAACTCTTGTGGCAATGGAACTGTTCTGCATCTTGACTATACCAGTGTCAACATTCTGGTTGTGATATGTACTAGTTTTGTAAGATGTTACTAGGTAAAGGATATATGAGATCTCTGTGTATTTTTTCTTACAACTTCATGTGAATTTTCAATTATCTCACAATTTGAACATTTAATTTGAAAGAGAAAAGAAAAACAGAAAAAGGATGTAGCTAGACAGCAGGACCAAAGCAGAAGTAATTCCTGATGTTTTCAATATAGGTCCAGTATGTGTCACTGATTATAGCAGAGTTTCCAGCTTGGAAGTCTAATCCAATGTACTGCAGAGATTCCCCTGGTGTAGGAAAGTAAGGCAGAGTTTTCCTGCAGAGATAGCACTTGCTCCTCTCACTAGGGTATTAGTTATTGCTCTTACAAATTTGGAAACTGTGAGGTATATCACATAATTAATGAATGTTAGGAAGCTCAGAGTTAGAATGAGTAGAGATCCTGAATGCCCTGCAAGCAGCCTTATTGCTGGGACCCAGGCTGCTGCTGCAGATGTCTCTTTAGAGACAATTTAAATAGAGTCGATTTCAGAGGTCAAGGAGCATTCTCTTGCCTGGCCTCTGTAGAAGACAGACAAGGAAGAGTAGGCCATATGACAGCTGTGTGTCTGAATACAACATGGAGAAGGAAAAGAAAGGCCTGTGAATGGCAGAGGAGAAAGGTCGGAAGATCACAAGCTTGACAGGAATAAACAAATTTCTTTGCCTCCCTGCGTGTGGGTAATTGAGCATCAATTTAACTATCATGCATGCCATGCAATATTTCAGGCAACTTGGAAGAAAAGTGTTGGGTAAAGACTGAGTGTTGACATCTCACTTTTAAAGGCTAAACATTCACACATGAAGGACTGTGTAGAATATTCAAGATTAACCTCTTTTTCCATGTGGATGATGAATCTTTAGATAGAATGCATCCAAACCAATGGCATACTGGTTTCAAATACACACAATTCTGTTGCACAATGTCATGAAAGATTGGATTAGTACCAACTTTCAGGCCCCCTCATAGACTAGTTCCTGGTATACCAAACCACTGGAAAACAACCAGGCCATACTACAATCATCAGAGTTACTTGGGTTCAGGTAAACATAAAATGTGCCTGAATTAGGACATTCTAAGGTGAACTGAATGTCTTATTGTTACTTTTCTCATTGTTGAGACAAAATATCTGACACCCAAATTTAAAGATGGAAAGGTTTATTCCCCTCACCGTTTGTAGAAGCTTCAGTCCATAATTGGCTGGCTCCAAAGCAGGGTGGCACGTAGCAGAGGGGCAACAGTTCATGGCGGTGGAAGACAGCAAAAGCATCAAGTGAGAGCAAAAGCGGGAAACAAGCCTCTTCTCACCCCTTTTATTTTATCCAGACTGCTGGGATTCGGTCAGTGCCAATCCAATCAATGGACTGCTCCAGCAATCACCCAGCCTTAATCCCAGCACTCTTAATCCCAGCACTGCACTATGAATCAGTCACAAACTAGATTCAGCTACCTTCAAAAAAGCCTGTACTCCCATGACTGCATGAGACTTTGGGGGAGACATCTGGATACAAACTATAGCACTGAAAAACCCGCTCAAGTGACTGTCTGCTTCAGAGACTAGGACCCAGGTGTTTCATAAGTGCAGGGAAGGAATATCTGCATCTGCATGTTCATTTCCCATCTTTCCCAATGCTTAGAGACAGATGGGAGAATTTTGGGATTCCAAGTGTACTGCATGTCCAGACCAATTCCACAGGGTACAACACTTTCCTGGCATTCTGACCTTTTCTTCTCTTCTGGCTACAGCTCTATTATCTTCATCATAGATTTGATCCTGCTGGCAATGCTGGGGTTTTTGGTCTATTTTTTAAATGGAACCTTCCAGTTTCCTTTGGGCCATTATGTTCTCCTGAAGCAGCGCTTTGCCATCAGTCATCAATATTTAATGTGACTAGAAGCTTTCACAAAAACCTATTGAGATACACATGCTTTAAGTGGCAAAGCTGTTATTTAATGATCTCAGGTGGGTACACTAATTCTACCTACCCATGAGGGAAGGTGACCTCCAGGTCCCACTAGCTCTGTGTCTACATCAATATAATTGAAACCTCTTGCCCTTTATGAAAACATTCATTCTCCATAGAAGAGAAGGTTGTAGCATTTCTTTTGACATCATAAAAATATCTGATTATTTCAAAGAGATTGGAAAAGAATGTAAAAAACACAAGTGTGAAAATTTGTACATATGATGAATGTCTATTGGTATAAGAAGAAAATCAATTAGAAATAACCCGACTTCCAATAATAGAGAATTGATTAAATAAATTAAATGATATATTTATATATTGGAATACTTTGTAGCCAGTAGGGATAATGATGTAGATTTGTGTTTACTGACATGGAAAAATCCCCAGATTCACTAATAAATAAAAAATCAAGATACAAAATAGTATTACAATATGACTGTTTTTACAAAATTAGAAAAACTTACAAAATTGTTTCTACAAAATTCAATTATTTTTACAAAAATAGATACACAAGCAAACACTGAAATGTTAAAAGAGGTTCTCTCTGGGTATTGTCTTTTTATGTGATTTTTCAGTTCTTCTTTACTGTCTAAATTTTTAAAAACCATGCACAGAAAAATAATTTTCTTAAAAAAATACTATGGGATTATAGCCATATAATTGGAAAATTACTCTTAATTGAAACTACAATCCAAACAATCTTTATAATTCCATTAAAATCCAAGTTTTTAATTTAGAGCAGAGGTTGAGAAACTTGTATAAAGGGCCATATCATAAGCATTTTAACCTTTGCAGTCTATATTGTCTCTGTCATAACTATTCCACTCTAAAGTGCTAAAGCAGTCATAGAGTATGAAAACAATTGATATGACTGGGTTTTAAAAATAATGTTTTAATAAAAACAGGTAGTGGAAAGCTAGGCATGGTGGCACATGCCTGTTATCCCAGCACACAGGAGGCTGAGGCAGGTGGCTTGCAGTGAGTTTGAGTTCAGCTTCAGCTACACAGTGAGTTCGAGGCCAGCCTCAGGCCTGTATAGTGAGGCCTTGTCTCAAAAACAAAAACAAAACAGGAAGTGGGCTAGATTTCACTCACAGGTGCTATTCACTCCTATTTTATAGTTCCAGAAGTGGCTGAATCCTAGGTACCTTGAGAAATAAGTTGGCTTCCTTTGATCTCTTGGGTCAACACAGATAATATTACTAGATGCTGCTCTCCAGAGTCAAGGCCAAAATGACATCATTTGAACTTGTCATCTTTTTGCTACTTGGGATGAGAATTTTTATACTCTATTCTGGGGTCATGGTTTACCTAGGGCTATGTTATCCACCAAAGTAAACTCTAGCTCTGCTATAGAGACAGTTGTATTAATAGAAGTCATAATTTCTCAAAAGTATTGAAGAATTCACAATCTAACCATGGAGTGATCTTGGTTGGCTTGAACCAGAAAGCCCCAAACAATCAGTGCTTCCCATAGCCCACGAGTACACACACACTACATAAACCAATTTTCTGAAGAGAAGAATTATTATAGTTTACCCACAGAAATTCTTTTATGGAGTCTTAAAAGGCTCACAACAGCCTAACTTAGGAGTTTTAAAAAGACTTACATAGCTGAGGCAATGTGATTGAACTTTCCTAGTCACAGACAGTATTCCTAATTCCCAGAACAGCAGTGGAAGAAGGTTAACTGTAAATCTACTTCACACTTTTGCCTTTGCCTTAAGTTATGATCAATAGTTAAAGAAGTTACAATCGATAGTTAAAGAAGTTAACTCAAAATGCCCAATTTGTAAGGTGTATTTTTCATCCTTTCTTTCTTTTTTAAAATAAAGAGAGTTAAACTATTGCACATGCATGCCATATGCACATACACACACTTTTAAAATGCTTCTAAATTACATAGCTTCCAAATCACCTCAGTCCTGCCATCTTAAATATTAAATCTCATTTAATGTTCTGACCATTCTAAAGAAATCACCTAAGAATAGAATGTATTAGGTCCAGGAACCAAGGAAAAAGAGCCAACTACTCAAGATTCTGGGATATAGTAGAACCAGATGTGTTAAATTTCTAACCCGGGAAATTCTGAGATATAGCACCAAAGATTTACTGATAGACTCTTAGGACTTGCAAGAAGCCCGGGATTCTTGTGGGAGCAGCCCATCACAAAGGGCCATTCAGAAGGGTGGAGCATGGTGAGAAGGTAGCCTAGAGAGGCCAGAGGAAAGGGAAGTGGAACAAGGTCTTTAAGAGAACCAAGAAAGTTCAAAAGACAATGTTTCAAAGATTCAGAAGAAGCTGTGGAAAGGAGTCAGTTTTGGGTGAGCTAAGTGTGATTTAAGGACCAGAGAGGAAACACAGACCAATTGCTAGTACTGTGACAGAGGCAGGTTAAGTGACTTGTTCATAGTCCTTGTAAGTTATCCTGAAACATAAATTTACTCCTTCAGTTTTCACTCTGATAGTATATCCCACCATACCATCAAGCTACTCATGAAACTGGTGACTGATCATTTTCCTGAAGATCTGCACAACTTAGAAACATCATTTAGTATGTGGGTATGAAATAGGGGCTTGACTCCTCTATGGAAATGACTAAAATCTTAAGGTATGCAATTGTCTTAAGTCTTTTAAGTGTCAGAATCTGAATTACTAACTGGCCTGGGGCATTCCAGCTATTCCTGGCTAGTGGATTAGAGGCAGTGCTTCCATTTTAGCGAGTGACACTAAAATCATTATAGCTACTTAACACTCTCCCAGTGTGCAACTCAAATGAATCAGAGTTGAGGAAAACACAAAGAATAAGGAGTATGAAAACTTGGGTAAACTTGGTGTCAAGTGTCAGGTCTGTTACTAAATTTACTGTGTGACTTTGTCTAAGTCACTTTTCCTCCATGGATGTTGGTTTCCTTACCTGTGAGATGAGGATTCAGTAATCTCTAAGGTATTTTTCACCTCTAACATTTTACGATTTCATAATTCCTGGTGGATATTCTCTGCTGACATTTCTTTGCAAGGGCCATTCTGCCATCCACACAAATTAAGTTTTTGGCAAATCCCAGATGGTCTTAAATAAAATCTCCCCCTTGAAGAGGGGAAAAGAACAGGATGTTTGTGCTGAAATGGCTCATGTCAGGTGTGACCTTTTTAATTCAGAGCAGCTCTCTAGTGGTTCATTAACTCACCCCATGGGAAGCACAGCAAGCAAGTACTATTACAAAAGGCCCCAACTGTGCAGCCAGAGAGCTGCCCTATTACCTTTTGAAAACAAAGTGGTTTCCTCTTTGTGCCCACACTGGTCAATTTTTAGATCAGGAACATAAGATTCTATCACTGAAAGAATGCTACCCAACTCACGGAAACTCTGTGCCAAGTCAACACTTGCTTTGAGGAGTAACTGGTGTCCCTTCCACATGAAAGTGATGGGATTACTCTTAAATAATTGGTAACTGTTAGGACAAAAGGAAAAGAAGCAGGGGTATGAGCTCAACAGGACAGGTTTATTTCAGAACAAACCTGAGAGGGACAATTCTGGCACTAGAGACCAGACCACCTAGCTCTCTAGCTCTCATATAGGCCATCCAGTCTTTACAGGGTCATAAAGGAGCGGGGGTATGGAAGAGAAAACGGGACTTTCTGGGGTAGGGGGAGTTCAGTACAAAAGAGTTGTGAATATCCACCTAGGATAGCTATTGAGGAAGTACAAGGAGTTGCATGTTGTTTGTCAAAAGTAGGGCCTAACGGTGACTGGGAATTATAGGGTGTAGCTGTGTTTACTGGACCTTATCAACCCATGATAATACATCTGTAGCAGGTGTAAAAGCATAGCAAGGGGAAGGGATTTAAAGTGTCCTATTTTCAGACAAGGATGGCGGTGGTCAGATTTCTCCAATAACAGTGGTTCTCTTGTCCAGACAATTAAAAATGCTTAGAAAATATAATAGTAATTACAATAGCCCATTTTGGACAGATTTTTTTCCTTACCTGTGAGATAAGGACTCATCTCTAAGGTATGTTCCACCTCTAACATTTTAACACATGCCAATACATGTATTTTCCCATTTACATTTTCTTAACAACTCATTAAAATTCATAGAAAGGCTATTACTGTTTCCATTTACAGATAAGACAACTAGGGCTCAGAAAAGTAAATAATTTGTTCCAAATCTCAGAGTAAGTGGCAGAGCTGAAAGTAGAACCTAGGTCTTGACTGGTGCAGCTAATTCACGAATATGCTTTTCTAACTGTCCTGTTATACTTGTTAGATATTGGCAAGAGTATATGTTAAAGATCAGAGATTTTAGTACTGGGTATAGATTTGCAAAATAATTTTACACTCATTTGAAGACTTCTGACATAGGTTTAATTTTTCATAATTAGATTGTAGAAGATCACCTGGATGCCTCTCCTTGAACAAAGAGCAATTACCTTCATTTTGGCTAAACCTGGCCCTATCTCCATGTACTGATATGTGCAGAGCTGGCTAAGCCATTTCCTTTTCCCTTCAATTGGCTGTAAGCAATGTAAACAGGGTTAGCTGAGGTACTGATGTGCAACCTTTGAAGTTAGGCGACAGTGGCTATTTCCATGCCCCATGATTCCCAAAACATGGTGAGCCAGGCAGGATGAAGAGCCAGCCACAGCTCCAACTGGCTTCCAGCCTTGAGGTAAGAGGCTATGACTGCTTAGAACAGAAAAGTTTGTACATTAGAGCTGAAGCACTGGCCCCCTATACATTAAATGCTACCTCAGTTGTGTTATGCAGACTGACTTTTCTGCATATCCTTCTCTCTGCATATTGCACAGATGCTTTCAGGCCTCCTAGTTAGCCCAGCTCACAGTACTCATGTATTTCCTGCCATTCTCACAGTCACTCATCCTCAAGTCACTCCCTTCTTCACAAATTAATAAAATCCGAGTTAGCCCTGGGGTAAGGCCTTTGTTCTGATGAACTTTCATCCTGCCCAGACTTAAGACCCCCTTGACTCCCCATAATTATAAATATGCCTGAGTGTCTTTATTCTTGCCAATTTACCACTTCCAGTGGGTCAAACTGGAAGTGGTAGATTGGAATTAACTGGTTAGAATTCCAATACCTTTACCATGGGATTACAAATATAAACTTCCTGGACCATGAAGAGGATAGGAAAGGGCTCTCTATATTAGATCAGTGGGTAGCTAAGAAGACTGAGAAAATACATATTGTACAACAAATTCAATTGATCATTATATATAGAGTCAAAGCAAGTATTTAGTGCATATCTATATACCTACCCTGTGCAAGTGTTTATAGGGAAATACAAAACATAAAATATGGTTCCTGACCTCAATGAGATTCATAACCACTGAATAGCAAATAATTAACTGGGAAATATTGTAATTATAATAATAAATGTGATAGTGGCATGGCGAAGAGAGAAGTGGGTAGGAGGAGTATTCATGGAAGAAATGAAATTAATTATTTTTAGAATGTGAGAATTTAAGTGGTAGAGTGGAGGAAGAGGATGATTCCAGATTAAAGGGTGAGCAAAAGATGCTCACAGAGAACAGCATGAGCTAAACCAAAGGGTAGTCATATATGGGATTGCACATCTGGGAGGATACTGATGTGAATAAAGAAAAGTGGGAGAGCATGTAGGAGAGCAACAGTTTAGCCTGACTGGGCAGAAGGTTATCTGCTTTTTACAGCATTCTGTTCACTTATTAATAAAATGGCATTGAAGTTAGGCATAACAATGATTAAGAGCTTGGGTTCTAAAATTAGAGATCTGGATTTGAGTCTGAGGCTTACCACTTAAGTACTGCATGATTTTGGGTAAATTAATTAACCTCTTGGGGCTTATTTCCTCCTTTGTAAAATGGGGCTATATTAAGGTGCCTGTGACATGATCCCATTGAGTACTGAGCAAGGTGCTGGCACTTAGTAAGTAGCCATTAAATAGGAGCTATAATAAAGGTGATCAAATGAATGATACTTTTATACCTTTGTTAAGTCTCTTCATAAGGACAGACTAAAAAGATATTTAAATCTTTTATTCACATTTTGATTTAAAAAAACACTATGATCATAGTCATGGTGACAGAGTGAGAGATAGCATTGAATAAGAAAGTTAAGGTCAGGTCCTGCAGATCTTCATAGTTGCTTTAAAGAGACTGCCCTGTGGGGAATACATAACCCCTTCTGCATATGGAGAAGAAACCACAGGAATCTGCTCAAGGGCGCTTAGTAAACTGCTGGCAAAAGTGGTTCATGCCAGCAAATTCCTCACTCTTATCTTTATGCACTCTACACTTAGAGCTTCTCTTGGTTTTTGTCCCTCTAAAGAGCATTTCTTAAAGCTGTGATATGCTGGGCACATTTGCCTTCCCTCCTATACTTTCTGATGGGTGGGAAGTTTGGATTAGCATTTTGCCCTTAAGGCCCTGGATATAATCATTTTCTAATAAGAGGTCAGGGACATCTAAATAGAGGGTCAGATACACTAAGAAGCAGTGCATAAAGCTACAGGGAAGTACAGTAAATCTGTGGCTTGAATGAAACAGGAGGAAATAACAGGTGCCAACAATGATAAGCAACAGAATCCTAGGAAAAGATCAACCATTACCTGAGCCTGGAAGGTCATGAATGCAGATCACATTTTCAAAATAGGAGCCCAGGGACACTGCTTTAATTACCAACCAATGAGCCTCCCCTTAGTATCAGAGAAACAGATGGATACACTAATTAAAGGGGGGAGAGACAATATGAGGAACTCAAGAGAGTTAAACTAGCTGCTTCTGAATAAGAAAAATAGAAACTTACGCCAAATCAAATGTTTTCAAGAAGGCTTCAAATAGAATTTTCCTTTGTCAAGGGGGGGCTGCAGTCTTGCTTTTGAATTAAAAACAGCCTAGGAAACCACCATTTATATGACCACATGTAGAATCTTTCTTATGTTTTTTTCCCTTTTCTTTTTCAAACAGAAGGAAAACAGATTTTAAAAACAACAGCTTGCTGAACTCCTTGGCTGTCATGGTTTAAAGAACATGATGTACAAGCACTGAGTAAAGTAGGTGCTGACCAGTGAAGCCAGTATAAGAACATGTCTAGTTAAGTAAAGATAATTTTATTTCTTTGAACTAGATACTAGAATGACACCTTTACAGCAAGCTTTCATAATTGCCTTACTTAAAAAGATAGAGAACTGTAGATCAGATGATAACCTCGTTACCTGGATTCTTAACTGCTTGAAAAATTGTGTCCAAAGACTGGTAATGAATGGGTGGACAACAATTAGGCAGGAGGCCTCTAATAGTCACTATAGGACTCACTACTTGTCCATGCATTGTTTAGTATTTTAATCTATGGTTTTTTGATGAAGGTATAGTAAGTTTATTTACTATAATAGTACATAAGACAAAGTTGAAGGGTATACTTATTTAATAGAACTGAGTTTCAAAAATACTTTTTCCACCATTGAAGTATCTTCTAGGCACTACTGTACATAAACTTTCCAGTTGAAATCCTAAACCACAGGACACTAGGGTTTAAAGAGGTTTTACATAGCCTATTGTTACACAGCTAGTAAGTAGCATTGTTAGGCCTTAAATCCAAATCTGTCTGCTATTAAATTTCATGTCTTTCCAATATACTACATTGCTAGACACTAATTTACTTTGTCTTGAAAAACTAGACTGGAATATTCTTTCTCTTGAAGATAGGACAAAAGTGAGCAGAGGGTAGAAGCTCTTTGGAAGCAAGACAGATTCAGACCATATGGATTCTAGAAAGTGGACTATGGCTTCCTTGACAATCAGAATGGTGCTAAGATGATGTCAAAAACCAGCACTTAGATAAATAAACTTCCACAAATATTCTGAGCTAGAAGACAGTGAATGATGCTACTGTATGGGTTTATTATTACATGTATCTTCATTTGTATGGGGCGAAATGGCTGGAATAATGGGCACTGAACTGAGAAAAAGGAAAATAACACAGGCAAAGGAGGGGGTGACCCTAAAAGAATAAAATGAAGGAAATATGAATTTAAGTATCTCACGCTAAAAAGATCTAAGTGGTTCAGTTTGCAACTTTAATATGAGCAAACAACATCAAATGGCTTCCAGAAAAAAGTGTAACTCAGACTGTATTAGTTAGGCTTCAGAGCCTGAGATGTTGCAACCATACTGTCTGGTCTTCCGCTCTGGTCACTGTATTTTGTTGTGATGAGCAGATAATAAGAATAACATTGCATACCACTAGAGGGAAATGACTTGGGTGAAGTGTTTGGAAACCATTTTCTATAAAGGACATTTTGAAATACCTGGAATGTTTAGCTTAGATGAGAGAAAACTTGGGACCAGGGGAGCTGTATTCAATTATTCAAAGGATCATCATATGGAAAAAATTAGCCTTTTTCTGATGTGTTTTACACTGCAAAGCTAGACCTAGGAGGAAGTCTATGGTCAACAAAAGAAAAAAAAAATCCTAATAATCATGGCAGCCCAGGCACTGAGTGATAAAGATAATCAGTTACATTTAACGAGTGCTTCTTAAGTGTCCAGCACTAAGTTCACTGTTACTAAGTTCACTAAGTTACTATTTCATGGAATCCCCAAAAGAATTGTGCAAGTGTTGTAGAAATGGGAGGAGAGCACAATTGTAAATCAGTGATCTCAATTCAGAGTATTTAAGTACAAGCTCGGTAAATAGCTCTTAAAAATGTGTCATACATAAATTTTTATTGAGATGGTGGTAGGAATTGAATTAGGTAAGTTTGTGAGTCCCTGTCTAATATAAGACTCAGTGAATTTACTTTACCTGTTTTGAGTCTACTTTATCTGTTTTCAACTGTATAACATTAAATATTGTAGTTGATGGTCCAAAGATAATATTTCAAGCTTTGTAAGACTGGTGCTATGTGGCTCAGTGTGTATATGGACACACATACACACATTTACTTTCGAACTCATACATATGACAGAGTTGAAAAAGAAAGATAAGGATGCCATCTGGATATGTTAAAGCTTCACATAATTTGAAATTCTAACAATATTCAATCTATTAATTAAGCTCATGCAACAAAGTGAGAAAATACCATATGTGGCATTTATAATGGCCAGGAATTACAATATTCATCACTTTGTCAAAAACATACATAATGAGAAAAATTTAGAAAATGTAAATTTCAGAAGGATACCATCTCAATGGTTGACTCATAGGATGATTCTTTTGACCTTTGGGGAGCACAGATAAAGCAATAATTTGTACAGTCCTAATTTCAACTTTGTGTCCATTACTGGGCTACATGATTGAAAAGTATTATCCCATTTACAAGGTTAGTGTGAAGATATTACTTCCATTTTACAGTGGAGGACACAGTCTCAAAGAGAAACAGTTCAGTTGATCATGGCTAAGAAGTAGCGGTGCCAGGGTTTGAACACACACTGCCTTCTTCATACCATCTACAATACTAAGTACACTTCCTTCTCTTTCATATAGCACAAGTGGTAATGGCTATCATTAAAGAACAACTGTAATATCCAGCACCCAGCTTTATCCTAGTCTTGAAAAAAATTACATTCTAACAGAAAGCTTGATTTCTTTAGCACAGATGGGGACATATTTGGAGGCTGCTAGATGGTTCTCTAGGCTTAATTTTAGGACCAGAAGGATGTACTTGAAGAACTATTGGAGGAAGAAGATAGCAAAAGATGCTGCTCTATTTTTCACAACCTAGAGTCTAAACTGCCAAGAGATGGGAAAGAAGGGAGACCAAATGGTTTATGTGATACTGCCTATTGTTTGCTCACTGTGTGCAAAACCATGCAATAGCTATTTATGAAGACCCAGAGGAAGAAGACGAAAGTTTTCCCCCTGGGAGAACTCCTAGTACAGGAGTGCACTTGAAGGTTGTAAAGCATTGCAGCAGATTTCCTAATTAGTCTAAGATCTGCTGCAAAGGCAGTCATCTTTTCGATGGAGCTTCATGTCACCTCCCTTCTCCATTAGTACAAATGATTGAAGTTTGAGAAAGTCCTGAGTTCAACTGGCTCTTAATTAAGAATTTAAAGAAGGAGTGACAAAAGATGGTGATAAAGTGCTAAATATTTCCAGGAAAGATTTGCATGGGCAGCTCCAACTTTAAGTCCTTAATCGGAACCTGTCATTTGTTTTCCACAACCTGCAATGAATTATATAGCCTCTGTATCAAACAGACCACAAGTTTTCACTTCCCAGAAGCCATGTATGGTGTGAAGAAAAATTGCTGCTTTGATCATTCAAACAGTTGGTGAAAGGCCAGAACATTTCCCAGCTTAGACATTCCTTTTCAGCTTCCCATTGATAACATGCAATGGACTTATCAGAAGACACTGTACTCATCACTTCTCCCATCCAATAGGACACTCCTGGATCAATGACAGAATCATGAACTTGAGTCACTTTGTTCCCTGCTATAGCTTGTTTCTAGTGCAGTAATGTGTAACTAACTGCTTCACTGCCAACAGAGGAATCTTCATAAACTCACAGTATCATCTTACCTTGTACTGGGACCCTGCTTTTGGCCTGCTGTCATTTAGTGAAAGTTCTCTCCTTGCTTTAGGATACAACAGTTGCAAAGCATTTCTTGCTATCTATCAGAAGTCAGATTTCTTCCTGGCTTAATTACCTCTGCTTTATAAATATCCTTGCTAACATCTTCAATTTGATATGGACCTGGGATCTTTATTTCCCTCCAACGATTTCCTACTCCAAAACTGTCTACTATAAGAGAAAGATCAAATGGTCAAGCTTATCTCTAAGCACGAAACAATCCCATTTCCAAGTAGCTGATGAGGACTGTGGAAGTAAGACCAGGTTCTAATCAAGAGAAGATGAGAAGGATGATTATATTTTGGTCTATTGTCTGTTGCTTTAAGCCAAGCTGGGTGGTTGTGCCTGTGTGGAGCAGCCATTGAGAGGTAGAGCCAGGACTCCAATGAGGATTTTCTTCCATCCCTATCACAACAGGAGAGCCATGTGCAAGTCAGAGGTAAGTTAACATCTGGAGGCCAGGAGGCTGTTTAAGAGGCTGAGTATGACATGAGCTGGTGACCATGAAAATGTAAAAGGAGGGTTATCTAGGCTGTCTCTCACTCTTACATATTTACTGTATAATGAAGAAGGAGACTGGTACATGGAATCAATACCAGTCATTTTACGGTGGCAGCTCATATCAAAAATCAAAGTTTTAAGTTTGAGTAGAAAGGTGAGACATTTTCCTTGCACAAGGAGGCAGGAAGATAAAGTTATGGAAAATATGCATAAATCACAGCTTAAAAAGTACTCTAAATGAAGTTCTTATAAGTGACATGAGGTTATAGATTGCACTCTCTTAGATGATAGGAGATAAGTCTACTAAGTTCCTATTTTTTTCTATAAGACATAAATTAGCCTTAGTAGAAACTCTAAATTCCCTAAAGTTATTTATATAGGCAATGGCCTTTCAAATGAAAAAGGCTGAACTATAAAAGAAATTGGGATCAATTATTCAGCTTAAGACCCTTTCAGTACTAAGAGTTTCAACTTATTTTCAGACTTTAATTCCTCAGTTCAACTTTCTAATAGTGCATGCAGATAAAAGGAGCCCAAGTGCCTTCTGGTTTCAGCAGAGTATTGATCACTATCTCCCTTAATAGACTTTGGAGTTTCACCCCTTGGGTGACTCTGGATATTGTGTACAGATGACCTGTTTTTAAGATACAAAGCAGCTCTGAGCTGTGGGCTATATGCCCCTGAAGCACGGCTTTTCAAAGAATTTCTCTGCTGAGCAAGGTCTTTGTATACTGCAATTGGGCTCGATCAGCAGATGAACAGTTCTCCATCTATGTGTCTTGCAATAATAAAATTTTGCAGCAATGTGTACCAGCCTTAGAGCATTACTCAGATCCACCAAGTCCCCAATTTGGAAGAGTGGCTCTGATTTTGCTTGCAGGCTTCAGTGTCTGTGGACAGATGTATTTATTAAACATGTGGAGGCCTGTGTGCAATTCAGATTCTAGCTCAGGCTGTAGCCACCATTTAAGAAGGCCTGCAGACAATAACAAAGATTAGAAGCAAATGTGGAGTGATGTGGTTAGAGGAAAATGCTCATTAGGCTCTTGTTTCTCCCAAAGTTGTGAAAATTGAGAACACCAACAGAAAGGGCACTGGAGGTTGGTGCTGCAAAGGCAAAGTACATATTAAGTACATTGCTCCATAATCAGTTCATCCTGGCTTTCGAAGAAAATTAGACCATGAATTCAGTGGCCATCATTCTATCAAGTTCTTTCTTTTTGATCTGATGTTACCTAACATGTCAAACATCTAGTATGCGCACAAACTGTAGTAGCACATTACTCTTCACTTACATTGTCTCATTTCTTTCTTCAAAACCACCTATGAGCTGTGTTTATTACCTCTGTCATTTTATAGGAAGCACAGAGAGGTCATATTTTTGCCTAATGTAACACCCAGTTACACAAAACTGAGCTTGGTTTTTAACTTCTTTGAGTCACTACCTGTGTTCCATACTAAACTCCCTACTTACTATTTTATACAATTTAATAAACTACCTGTCCCTCTTCCTTAGTTTTTTGTATTATTTGGTAGGACAATTTAACTGGACTATCATATGAATCCTCTTTGTTTGTTATTTTCTTTGGTACAGGGCATTGAACCCAGGGCCATTCAGACTGTTCTCATCTACAGCCCTTTTTCATTTTGCATTTTGAGACAGCGTCTTGCTAAATTGCTAAGTTTCCCAGGCTGGACTCAAACTTTCTGTCTTTCTGTCTCAGCCTCCAGAGTGCCTGCTGAGATTGTACACGTGCCACCACACTTGGATCTTATAACACTTTTTATTCTAAAAATCCAATAATTTCATTAAGAGTGAAGGGAAAAGAAATTTTCTTTTTCACTTGGCAAGTGAGGACACAGTTCAGGTAGGCAGCACTGTAACTTGGATCTTAAATCCTATGTGATGTGACATTTTCTCCTGAGAATGTTAGGTGCGTGATGCCCTGGAGGACTGACTTTCCTATTCACCTCTGCATAGGGTAGAGCAACCTCCACAAAGCAGGTTGGGTAACTTGTCAGGAAACAGGCTACTGCTGCTCTCTGCGCCTCACCATAGCAAAACACAAATGGCCCAGACTCATTCTCATTCTTTGGAGTCTCATTCCTAGACTCACCCTCATTTCTTTGAGGACAAATAACAAACGCTCCAGGGTTCTAGGAGGGAGGCTGAGCCTGCTCCCCAGCATTTAACTTGCTTACCACTGCTGTCTATTTTGGTCAGGAGCTGGCCTGCTTAAGGTCACCCGAGAGTCTGGAACAACAAAAGGCCATCTGTGCAGTCCACCTTTTTATTTATTTGTACTTTTCTTATACAGATGGGGGGCAGCAATATCAGATGCCAGTCGTCATTTTGAAAAAGCCAGAAATCCCTTGAAGATATTTAAGGTAAAATGCCTACAGGAAGAAGAGGTTTTTCCTAGATTTTTCAATTTAAAAAAAAATGAAAATAATGTTAAACTCCTTGGCACTTCAGCTGAATATTAAATAGAAACATCTTACAAAAAACTTGCCTGAGAGCTATATGAATTCTAAACTATGAAAGCAAGACACTCAGTAGAAAACTATACAAGAGAAAAGTGATAAATTTGCTTTATCAAAGAAACAAAGCATTTTCCTCTGGGGAGGAAAGAAGCATGATGGGAAATCTACAAACAATGGGTGGACGCTTGAAAGATTTCACATGTTTTCTTAAAAATCAGTAACAACTCAAACCCCAAAGTATTGATAAGGGACAAAGGCTTGCAGTAGTGACATTGGACAAGTGCTGTCCTATTTAATAGCATATGGATTCCGGGACATTTCCAAAAGGTACACATACAGACTCAGTTCCCTTCACAGTATGATTTGAATTTCTTTTTTTCTTCTCTGTCTCTGTCTCTGTCTCTGTCTCTGTCTCTGTCTCTCTCTCTCTGTGAGATACAACCTTCCCCTAAATCTCTGCCACAGTGCTACAATTCCTCCCCATTATTGCTCGTCTAGGCCTCAACAAGGAAGACCATGGTGGGAAGAGTAGGATTGACTAACGAGAGAACACCTTTCTATTTATTTTGCAATTTGTCTCTCTGCCTGCATTTTTGTCAATCTGTCTTAATGTTATATGTCTGTTTTTCTGTCAGTCTCCTAGTGCATCCATCAATTTCTCTTTCCTGGTCAGTCCTTATCTGTTTTGACAATTTCTCTGTCCAACTTTTCTCTCTATTTCTCTCTGTTGACCTTTGCCTATGACTATCAGTCTTCCTCGAGTGTCTTCTTTCCTCTTCCTTCCCTCTCTCCTTTCCCCTTCTCATTCCATCCCCACTTCTACCTGTATGTATCTCTGTCTCTGTCTCTTTCTGGTCTGTCTCTGACCAATGGCCTTTGACAACTATTTCTCTTTCTCTCTCTCTCTCTCTCTCTCTCTCTCTCTCTCTCTCTCTCTCTAACTGTCCATGTCTAGTTCTCAATCTGTCTTTTTGTTGTCCTGTCTGGTGCTCTCTGTCTGTCTTCCCATCTTTCTGTCAGTCTGTCTGCTTCTCTGTATTTCTTTGTTTGTTTGGCTCAGTTCCTCTGTCATACTTTGCCTGTTTTGTTTTTCTGTGATTGTCTCTCTTTATGTGTCTCTTTTTCTTTCTCTGGGTCACCTGTCTCATGTATGCTCCAGCTATGTGTCCAATCTATGTGCCATTTCTCCAGCAGCCTGTCTCTGTCTGCCCATTTCACTGGATGTCTGCCATGTTTTTATCTCAAACTTTACCTCTGTCTTTGTCTATGTAATTTCCTCTATACTTTGCTCTCTTGCTTTCTTCCTCCCTTTATATCTATCAGTCTCTGTCCCTCTGTTGTCTCTTTCAGCTTCTGTATTTATGGCCTTCTTTTTCTCTGTAAGGTCTATCTTGCTGTGATTAATCTATCACACACTCTGTCCAAATCTGCCATTCTCTTGTGTGTGATTCTGTCTCTTTCTACTAGTCTGTTTGTCTCGCTGACTCATAGTGTATTTTGGTCTTCTGACTTCTTTCTGTCAGTCTGTCTTCCTGTTCCTCTCAGTGGTCACTTCTGTCTTCACCTTTAGATCAATTTGTTTGTCCCCTACTGTGTATCTCACATTAGTCCCTCTTTCTACAACTACCTGTTCTATCTCCCTGTCACTGCCTCTGTCTGTTCCTCTGTTTTTGTCAATATCTCATTCCATCTGTCAGTCTCCCTTATCTGCCTTTCTGTCTGGGTATCTATAATAGTATTGGTATGGGATGGTCTTGGATGGGCCTGAATTAAGTTCCTGGATCCTTGGGTTTCTGGGTTCATTTGCCACCTGCAACCAAGAGTATGAAAAAGTTCATAAAAGTAGAAAAATCAGTTTATCTACAATTTGGCCAAATTGGATGGACAGCTAGTCCACCATCCCACCCCCACCCTCTACCCCCACCCCGTGCACAAAAGCACTCCATCTTAGAAGGGTAGAACAAAAGTCAGAAAATAGTCATATGTAGATTTAGTCAAGTATTGGTACAGAGTGCTAAATCTTTCTTAGAGTCACAGTTGAGTGGGGGTTGAAGGGTGGCAGCTTACATTCTCAGCATAAAACAGTTTGGAGAAAAATTTTAGTTTAAAAATCCTACTTTGTAAAGATCAACTTTAACCTCTCAGTTGGCTTACTCTGTCTCTTCAGCTGTCTTCCAATCTTTCTGTCACACTGTCTATCATTTTATTTCTTTCTTTGTGTTTGCCTCTCTATTTCTTGCACTCATTGGTCTCACTTTCACATCTGTCTTTATTGAGGTAAATTCATATAACATAAATTACCCATTTAAAAGTGAACACTTTAAAGTAATTGACTATATTCACAAGGTTGTGGAACCACCACCTCTTTCTAGTTCTCAAACATTTTGATTACTGCCAAAGGAAAGCCTGCACTTATCAAGCAGCTGTTCCTCCTTCACCTCTTCCCCCGCCCTGGCAACCACCCAACTTATTTCAGTGTCTATGGATTTATAAATTTTGGATATTTCACATAAATGGAATAATACAATATGTACAATTGTGTTTCTGGCTTCTATGATTTAGCATGTATTTAAGGTTCATCTATGTTGTAAGCATGCATCAGATTTCATTTCTTTGTATGGCTGAATAATATATTTACCATATGGATATATTACAATTTATTTATCTATCCATCAATGGTAGGCATTTGGGTTTTGTGAAAAGTCCTGCTATGAATGTGCGTGTACATGTATCTGTTTTCAGTTCATCTGGGTATATAACCAGAATGCAATCGCTGGGTCATATGGTAACTTTGGAGGAACCAGTAAACTGTTTAACAAGTGCATGTTTGATTTTATTCTCCCATCAGGAATTTAGAAGGATCCTCATTTCTCTATAACTTCCAAAATAGTTGACAGTTCCCACTTTTTTGATTTCCACCATTCCAGTGGGTGCAAAGTTATATCTTGTGTTGATTTGCATTTTCCTAATGGCTAATGACATTCAGCATGTTTTTTTTTTGAGATTTTTTTTACTTTTTCTTTCTTTTTTCTTTTTTTCTTTCTTTTTTGGTACCATGGATCAAACTCATGACCTTGCGCTTGCCAGACAGGCGCCTGCGCCACTGAGCTATATTGTTGGCCCCTATTTTTTTTGTTTGTTTGTTTGTTTGGTACTGGGGATCGAAGTCATGACCTCGCACTTGCCAGGCAGGTGCTTGTGCCGCTGAGCTGAATCCCAGGCATTCAGCATGTTTGTATTGGCTTATCGAGCATGTGAGTACGCTTTCTTTGCAAAAATATCTACTCAAGCCCTTAGCCCATGTTTTGATGGAGATGTATTTTGATCCATTTATATTTTGTTGGGTTGTAGGAGTCCTTTATAGTTTCTGGATTCTAGATTCTCATCAGATATAAAGTTTGTAAGTATTTCCTATCAGTCTGTTTTCTCTCATTTTATTTCTTTCTACCCCTTTCTGACAGACTGTCCCTTTCTGACTACTTCTTTGCTGGTCTCTTTGCATCAATCTGTCTCTGTTACACCTCTGTAAGGCTCTACCTGTCTTTTTCTCTTTTCTTCCCTCTCTCTTCCTTCCTACCTCTCCTTTTGTTTCTCTCTCCTCCATCTGTTTCCATGGCTCTAACTTCCTCTTTCTCACTATTTCACTTTCCACCTATTTATCTCTCAGTCCATCTCTGTCCATTTAGTTGGCTCACTCTCTTTTCTGTTTTGCTCTCTGTGTCTTTCTGATTTTCTATCTTCTGGCTTATCACTTTCTTCATGTCTCTTAGTATGTTTCTCTCCTGTCTCTTCTCCTTTCCTTTTTCTTTCTCTAAATGTCTGCCCAATGTCTCTCATTCTGTCTGTTTCTGTCATATTTTTTTGAAACTTTTGATACCTTTTCTCCTCCTGTGTCTATCTCTGAAAGTTTTTACTTTTTTCTCTCTCATTGTCTATATTTCTTCCTATATTTTGCCTGTCATTCTCTTAGTCTGTCCCTCCCCTCATCTCTCACTTTTTTCCTAGCTTATCTCAAGCAGCTCTGTCCAGCCTACTATCACTGCTGGACCCACTGTATTTCACCAACGCTTCATCACTGTTCTTGCTACCCATTGGTCTGTTTTTCTTTCTGTTTCTTGTTGGTTTCTGTTCTATGTTGGTCTGTCTCTGGTTCTGTGTGTACCTCTCTTTTTGTCCCTTGCACTTTCTCACTCAGTCAGTATATCCTCTCTGCATCTGTCTTCCTGTCTTCCACTCTATATTCCTTTGACTCTCAACACTTACTCCCCTTTAACTTCGCTGTCTCTCTGTATGAGTGTGGCTCTCTCTTCCTTGTGTCCTTCCCTCTCTCCCATCTTCCTCCCTTCCTCCTTCTTGCCTTTCTTTTTCCCTCAGATTTTGTCTTCCTCTAGATTTTTAACTTCCTCTGTCTCTGGGCCTTCTTTCTCCCTGTATCCTATTTTTTCTTCTCTAACCTTACCATTCTATCTTTTTTTTCCTGTTTTGGAGTATGTCTCCCTGTTCCCTATCTTTGTCTCTCCTTTTTTCCTTTACTTCTCTCCCTGCCAATCAGCCTGCCTTTCCTCCTGTCTCTCTATTTTTCCTGATATGCTTCCATCTCTCTATATTCATCTGTTGTTCAATATCTTTTTATCTGTGTTTTCCTGTTTTTCTATCTTTCTCTGTTGCTTTGTCTTGTCCACCTTTCCCTGCCTTTGTTCATCTGGTTCATTCTTATCTCTAGGCTTGCTTGTCATCTCTCTCTGGTCATGTGTCTATCTATCTCTAGTCCCATTTTGAAAATTCTATAGAGATTGACATGAATGGCACTGAACTTTCATAAAAGCTGAATTGTAAATCTCTTTCCAATCTGTGCCAGTTAAACATATCTCAGAAAATGGACTTACCAATTCTGGCCTGCCAAAAACGTATGCACTATATTCATTTCTGAAATATAAGCTTAATATATCAATGGGCACCTTTACAACACTCGCTTATAGACTAACTGCAGTATCTTTCAAACCCTGTTATTTTGCTGCCCATTAGTTAAAACAACAAAATCTACATGCTGAAAGTATGTAAGTAAACTTTTCATTGGGCTTCTATATTAATAAGTGTCCATAAGTTAGGAAGGTTGAGAAACTCTTCTAATGGGAATAGGAGTTAAGGGATAGACTACACAAAATACAAACCCTGAATAGATTGTCTTCGAAAATTATACCTTCAGTGACACACAGAACAATCGAGAAATCTGCAGACCGAATTGTATCAGAGTAATCACTGATACTACAAATCTAATGTGTAATTCTTAGGTTGCAAGCTCCCAACAATAGGAAAATAATAAGCAACATTATGAAATACCATTAAATACCATTAAATCTCTTCGTGTCTTAGTCTCCTTATCCATAAAATGAGATTGTTATGAAGATTTCACAAGATATCCATGTAAAGCTCTTATTATAGTCATGTGCTGTGTAACAATGTTTCAGTCAATGACAGACTACAGATACATAATGGTGGACCTATAAGATTATACTGCCTGGTGATGTCGTAGCCATCGTAGCCTAATGACGCTCTTCTTACAATGTATCCTCAATCATGAAGAGATATGTGATTATATTTCTATTATCAGTATTATAATTTCATTATTATTTTTTATATTTATTTAATTTCATTATTATTAATAATTGTCATTATTATTTAATAAACACTTAAACAGCACTAGAGTGAGAATCAGGAGAGATATGCAACTTTGTGCAAGTCAGTACTCTGTGCATTTTCTTATCTAAAAATAAAGATGTACCTTTAGGAGCTTTATGAAACTATGATTTTAGACTTTCATGTATCTAAATCAGACTCCATATTGCAGTTTTCTTTTTTTTATTTAAGAGAAAATGGACACAGAAAAGAGAAACAAAAAGCAAAAGAGACAAACAACAACAACAAATCCGATATGATAACATTATAGGTTTACAAAATGAGATGATTGAAATTTGACAGTAGTTGTAATATTGCATATTGTTACCTTCAAAAGGGTTCTTCAGATTAACAGATACAGACATGTAAAATTGATCTAATCATATGACTATTAACTGTTCTTTTTCAATAGCTAATGCATTTAGTAATATAGTCATTTTAACTGTCCTGTGTATACCTATTTATAAATTTATGTCTTTTCCCTTTTCCCTTCCTTCCTTCCTCCTTTCCCCTTAGAATATCTCTTGTTGTCAATAAATAGCTGCCCATATCATGAGGCCTAATATAATCAAACAAAATAGTTCAGAATAAAACCAATAAAAAATAAAACAATGGTCACAGAAAAGAGAAACAAAAAGCTAAAGGGACCAACAAACAACAACAACATATCCGATACTGTAACATTAAAGGTTTACAAACTGAGATGATTGGAATTTGACAGTGGTTGTAACATTGTATATCGTTACCTTCAAAGGGGTTGCTCAGATTGACAGATACGAACATGTAAAATTGATCTAATCATGAGTATCAACTGTTCTCTCTCACCAGTTAATGCATTTAGTAGTATAGTCATTTTTACCATCTTATATATACCCTCATGTAAATCTATGTTTTTTTTTTCTTTTCTCTTCCTTCCTTTCTCCTTTCCCATTGTAATACCTCTTGTTGTCTTCAAAATATCTGCCCATACCATCGGGCCTAATATGAGGCATTATAGAAATCAACGTTGTATTACTATGTATTGCTTCCATTATTTTATTTGTTATTGGTTTTATTCAGTACTATTTTGTTTGATCATACTGCATTTTTCTATCATCAGAAGTTTTGTCAGTTTTGAAAGTTACAAAAAAAAAGAAAAAATCTACAAGATAACTTCTGATTTGTAAACATTTCTAAAGCCAACTCAACATGCATAAACCTTTGTTTTCTCATTGACTTATTTACCTCTTACAGGAATACAAAACAATAAGGACAAGGTAAATTTAGGAACAACTTTTATTCTAATTATTTCTCCAATGCTAGATACCAGAGAGTTGGGGTCGATGATATTTCCACAAAGAGATGTGGCCTTGGACACTTGATTAACTAGAACACCATACTTTGGAAAAGAGATACTATGATTTATTTCAAATTTCTACCTGTCGATGTTGTAGCTATCATGGGAATGCTGTCCATACTGTTTCCCAGTATTTTTCTCTGAACAGTGTACTTTATTTCTGATGTCCTTTGAGGCTCATACATCTCACTATCAGAAGAACTCTTTAATATATTTTGCTGAGCAACCTGTGCAGCTTCTGAGGGAGAAGTGAGAATATGTTTTTGATAATTTAGAGTTTGTAACTGAACTATTGTCAAGTTCATTAATAATTTTCTCTAGACTGAATGAATTTCATCCTTAAAATTGTGTCCACTAAATAATATTCACATACTTTGTCCGTTTCCTGGATGGATAAGCTGGAGGTAATGCCTACTGATGAAAAGGAAGAATATTAATCAGCAAAATTAACCTTGGGCATGGGAAAGTATCCCATAGCAATAATATTCTAACTTATTAGCTGGGCTAGACAACAGGCAATTGCCTCTGAAAAAGATAAAAACTGTGGGAAAAAAAGCACAGTTATTCAGGCAAAAGTTGCTACTTCCAAACTCTTGGTATAATGTACCTGCACTATGGTAAATGAATTTTCACCATTGGAGGCACAGAGCTACATAACTTTTGAGCATCTTCTGTGACTAAAGCATAAACTTTACATATTTTCTACAAGAAGTCTCAAATCTTAATTACCCTTGTATTTTCTTCACCTTTACTATTTTACTTGCAATGAGAATGTCAACTCCTCCTGGGGGATGGGGCAACATTCATCTTTCCATGCCCCTGTCTTGTCTCTGCTCCTCTAAACTTGCCGGTATTAGCATACTTGTGCTCATTCCTGCCATGCTTGCTTCCCTTATAAATTTATGCCCCTGCCCCACTGCAGACACGCAGAATGCATTTTGTTCAAGCTGTACTGGTGGCAGAACAAGGTTATGTAGCTGAGGAATATTCGCCTTGTGGGGCAGATCTATAGAATTTACACAGTGCAGCTCCAGGAAACATCTTGCTTATTAGATCACGTACCTTCGCCTTCTCTGCAAAAAGTTACAGGAAGCAGCAGAAAAAATAACTCGTGGTTGAATTCTTTGTGCTGTACAATAGCAAAGGAGGAAAAGGATACGATGGTAAAGAGGCCTTGTCCAACTTCCGTTATTTCAATTTGTTATCTCTGCTTTTCACAATGGGGGTTCAGTTGTACTTAAGTGTTCTGACCTCTGGGGTGTTCATTTGTCTTAAATTATCTTTGATGAAATTTTGGAGTAGTAATAATCATACATTCACTTGAAGATATCAGAGATAATATAGAAAGCCAGACATGGTAGTTCACACTTACAATCTCAGCACTTGGGAGACAGAGTACAAGGCCAGGTTTGGCTACACAGTGTTCTAGGACATACTGGATTACATATTGAGACCCTTTCTCAAATAAACATCAACAAAAACAGCAAAGAGTACAACTACTGGGCCTTGTTACAGATGCATGTTTTTAGAGAAATAGTTAAAAATTTACCATAGTAGTTATACCAGTTTATATTTCCACAGCAATGTATGAGTGATTCAGTTTCTGTTTCTTGGCAAGAATTTGGTGGTATCATTATTTTTTTTTTATTTTAGTCATTCTGATAGGTAGCATCTTATAATTTTAATTTCCATTTCCTTAATGGTTGATGATATTGAGCATTTTTTAGTTGTTTTAATACTTATTTAACATCTGTAATATACTAATCCATGAAGTGTTTAGTCATGTCTTTTGTCAGTTTTCTAACTGAATTCCTTTTCTCTCCCTCTCTTCCTTCCTTCCTTCCATCCTTCCTTCCTTTTTACTGTTGAGTTTGATAGTTCTTTATATATCCTAGATACTAATCCTTTGTTGGATACATGTTTTGAAAATTTTTTTCCAATTCTGTAGCCTATTCTTTTAACAAGGTCTTTCACAAAAGAAAAATGACATTTTGAAGAAGTCAATTTACTAATTTTTCCTTTTATGATTTGTGCTTTGGTGTCAAGTCTAAGAACTATTTGTTTACCCTTAGATACTGAATATTTTTTTCTATATGTTCCCTAAAAGTTTTGTAATTTTGCAATGTAAATTTAAGTCTATGATCCATTTTGCATTAATTTTTGCATGAAGAATAAGGCTCAGACTGAGGGATTTTTTAATTTTTTGGCCTAAGGATGTCCAATTGCTTCAACATCACTGACTGCAAAGGTTATTGTCCTTCCATTGAATTATTTTTGCACATTTGAAAAAATGAGTTGGACATATTTATCTAAGTATACTTCTCTTTTATATATATACCATTCCATTGATCTAAATATTCCTTGCTCAACCAATACCTCACAGTCTTGATTACTGTGGCTATATAGCAAAATTTAGTATCAGGTAGAATGATTCCTACCTACCAGCTTATTCTTTGCTCAAAACTGATTTAGGTCTTCCAGGGCTTGTGCATTTTCCTATTAATATTAGAATAAATTCACTTACATGTTGGAAAATCCTTTGCTGAAATTTTGATAAGAATTTTGAAACTAAAGACCAGTTTGGGGGCGCTCTGACTAACCCTGTGCTCCAGAGGCTCGGAACTCCTCACAGCCAGATGCAAGGTCCTGGCAGTGCCACATGCCAGGGTATGCTCCAACTAGTCACCTGGGTCCTGCAGGTTCTGAACTCCACTTAGCCAGGTGTAAGGCCCCAGGGCCACACTCTGGAAGTGCATCCTCTCTTGCTGCACAGAGGATCTGAGCTCTGTCCAGCCCAGGTTCCAGCGCAATCCATCAGGGGAACACGTGGCCAGCCTCACAGGTAACAGAGGTACTGAGCCCAGCCCTGCCTAGAGCCCCAGAGCTGCTCATTAGGGAGCAACCAGCATAGCTGACGGGTCTTAGAGAATTTGATCTCTGCCCATCAGAGAACAAGGCCCCAGTTCCATAGTTCAGGGGTGCATCCCAGCTAGCCATGCAGCAGGTCCCAGAGGTTCTGAACCCCGCCCACCCAGGAGCAAGGCCCTGGCACCATATGCTGGTGGCATGCTCTGGCTAACCCCGTGTTCCAGAGGCTCTGAATTCCTCCCAGCCAGACACAAGGTCCCGGCAGTGCCACAATCCAGGGGTACGCTCCGACTAGCTGCCTGGGCTCTGGTGGTTCTGAACTCCACCCAGCCAGGTGCTAGTCCCCAGTGACACACTGGGGGTACACCCATGCTACCTATATGGGTTGTGGAGGCTCTGCATTCTACTCAGCCAGGTGCTAGACCCAGGTGACACACTGGGGGTACACCCATGCTAGCTATATGGGTCGTGGAGGCTCTGAACTCTACTCAGCCAGGTGCTAGACCTGGTGACACACTGGGGGTACACCCCTTCTCACTACATGGGTCTTGGAGGCTCTGAACTCTACCCAACTAGGCAAAAGACCCCAGCATCATACCCTGGGGGTGCATCTCTGCAAGCCACCCTGGTTGCAGAGGCTCTGAACTCCACTTAGGCAGGTTCTAGGCCCCAGGGACACACTCCAGAGGTGTGACCCCGCTACCTTCAGGGAGAATACTAGCTTCGCCCAGCCCAGTGTCCCAGAGCAATCCAAAACAGTACAACAGGGAAACACGTGGCCAGCCTCACAGGGCACAGAGCACAAGGCTCCAGTGCCATATTTCAGGGGTGTGCCCTGGCTAGCCATGGGGATACTGGAAGATTGAAGCTCTACCCAGTGCAGTATTCCAGTGCCATCCATCGGGAGGCTGCCTGGGCACCCACACAGGTCCCAAAGGAAAATGACAAAACAAAACAGCAAGGTGCAGTCTCAGTCTTCCAGACCAGCGAGAATGAACCCAAGAGACACTGAAATGGAAGACACTGGAAATTGTATAACTGAACTTTCTGAAATGACAGGAGCTGAAGTAAAGAAACGACTCCATGAAGCAACAGAGGAAATCAGACCAGAAATAATCTCTCAAGTAAAAAATGAAATGACAAACATTATGAAAGAAATGTTGTGTGTATGTAAAGAAGATCTAGATAAAAAAAATAGAAGAACATAAGAAAATGATGGAAACTTTGAATGAACAATATAAGAACAATTAGAATGCATGGAACAAGTTCAAAGGGATATTCAGGAAATTAAAAATTCCATTGAAAGTTGGCAAAACCGCTTGAATGGAGCTGAAGGTAGACTTTCAGACCTTGAAGACAGCATGGAGGCCTAGATCATGAAAGAAAACATCTCTTAAAAATAACAAGTAACCAGGAAACAACAATTCAACAGCTAGAAGAAGCTACAAAGAGTAACAATGTAAGATTGATAGGTGTTAACAAAAAAGCAGAGGTCAACATGAATGAAATGCAAAGACTACTTGCAGAAATAAGAGCAGAAAAATTTCCAAACATGGGAAGAGAATCTGATATGGAGATAAGCGAGGCACACAGAACCCCAATTAACCATAACCAAAATAAATCTTCACCCAGACACATAATAATTAGGATATGATAAATTCAGAACAAGAACAGAATACTAAAAGCTGTCAGAGAAAAGAAACAGATCAGCTATGAAGAAAAGCCTATCAGAATCACAGCAGAATTCTCAACACAAACCTTCAAGTCAAGAAGAGCATGGAGTGAGGTATTTCAAATCCTGAAAGAAAACAACCGTCAATCCAGATTGATGTGCCCTGCAGAACTATCTTTAAAAATTGATGGAGAAATAAGATACTTCCATGATGAAGACCAACTGAAGAAATTCATGGCCACCAAACCAACACTATGAAGAGTACTGAAAGACACTCTAGAAAGAGACAAAGATTACTACAATCCCAAGAATAACAGTAAAAGGAAATCATCAAGCAGGGCAAACAATTAAACGAAAAACGTAGAAAACCAACAACAGAAAGATAACATGATAGGGATAAGTCAGTACATATCAATTATATCCATCAATGTAAATAGTCTAAACACACCAATAAAAAGAAACAGACCTGCAGAGTGGATTAAGGAACAAAATCCAACAATATGCTGTGTACAAGAAACACATTTAACTGAAAAGGAAACTCACAGACTAAAAATCAAAGGCTGGAAAACAATACTCCATGCAACAGGAACCCAGAAAAAAGTGGGGGTAGCTATTATGTTTGCAGACAATGTGAACTTCAAACCGAGAATGATCAAAAGAGATAAAGAAGGTCACTACATACTCATTAGGGGAAAACTTGAAGAGGAAGTGATTACGATTATAAATATATAAGCACCAAATATGGGAGGACCCAGCTATGTAAGACAAATCTTAATAGACATGAAAAACCAAATAAACAATAGTACAGTTATAATAGGGGACCTTAATACTCCATTGTCACAAATAGAAAGATCAACAAAACAAAAAATTAGCAAAGAAATAACAACTTGTGAACAAATGGACCTAGTAGATGTTTACTGAGTGTTCCATCCAACAACATCAGAATACACATTTTTTCAGCTGCACATGGGTCATCTCTAAAATAGATCATATAATAGCCACCAGAACATGCTTAAGTAAATGCAAAGGAACTGAAATAATTCCATGCATATTATCTGACCACAGTGCAATAAAACTGGAAATTAATGACAAAAAAACCTTAAGAACCCCATAAACAAATGGAAATTAAATAACACTCTCCTAAACAATCAATGGGTCACAGAAGAAATTAAAGAAGAAATTGAGCAATATCTACAATCAAATGAAAATGCAAATACAAATTACAGGAACCAGTGGGATGCAATGAAAGCAGAGCTCAGAGTAAAATTTATAGCACTACACCCCCACAACAGAAAAATGGAAAGAACACACATAAACAACCTAATGCTGCACCTCAAACTTCTAGAAAAAGAAGAGCAAGTCAAGCCCAAAGCCCAAAGACAGGAGGAAATTAAAAAGATCAGAGCAGAAATCAATAAAATTGAAACTAAGAAAATAATACAAAGAATTAATGGATCCAAGAGTTGGTTCTTTGAAAGCAGAAATAAAATTCATAAACCCCTAGCCAAGTTTATCAAAAAGAGGAAAGAATAAACTGAAATCCATCCAATAAGAAATAAAAAGGGTGAAATCACTACAGACCCTGTGGAAATACAGAAGATCATCAATACCTACTTTGAAAAACTTAACTCTCATAGGTTCCATAACACAGAAGAAATGGGCAGATTCCTAGAAACATATTAATTAACAAAGCTGAATCAAGAAAGTGTAAAATAGTGGAATAACCCAATTTCAGTTAATGAAATTGAAAATTTAATTAGAACCTTACCAAGAAAGAAAAGTCCAGGTCCTGCTGGATTCACTGTTGAATTCTTCAAGAAATTCAAGGAAGACTTAATGCCAGCACTCCACAAACTCTTCAATGAAATTGAAAGGGAAGCAATTCTCCCTAACTTACTCCTGGAAGCAAGTATTACCCTAATACCAAAACCAGAGAAAGACCCAACCAAAAAGGAAAATTACAGGCCAATCTCCCTAATTAACATAGATGCAAAAATCCTCAATAAAACACTGGCTAATAGAATGCAGCAAGTCATCAGGAAGATTATAAACTATGGTCAAGTGGGATTCATCACAGAAATGCAAGGATGGATCAACATATGCAAATCAATAAAAGTAATACACCATATCAACAGAGCCAATGACAAGAATGAAATGATCATCTTAATAAATGCTAAAAAAGCTTTTGACAAAATTCGACATTCACTCATGATAAAAAACCTACAGAAATCTGGAATTGATGGTCTCTACCTCAACCTGATAAAAGCCATATATCATAAACCAACAACCAACATCTTACTAAATGGACAAAAACTGAAACTTTCAACCTAAAATCAGGAACAAGATAAGGATGTCCATTATCACCACTCCTATTCATTATACATCTGGAAACATTAGCCAGAGCAATTACACAAGAAAGAGAAGCAAAAGGAATAAGGATAGGATAGGAAGAAGTTAAATTATCATTATTGCCTGATGATATGATACTCTACATGGAAGACTCCCAGAACTCCATTGAAAGACTTCTAGATGTAATAACCAAATTCAGTAATATAGCTGGATACAAGGTCAACATTCAAAAATCAATAGCATTGTTGTGTACAAACAATAAACTCACTGAGAGAGAAATAAGGGAAACCACATCCTTCACTATAGCATCCAAAAAAATGAAATACATAGGAGTTAATCTAACAAAGGAAGTAAAAGATCTATACAGTGAAAATTACATTACTCTGAAAAAGGAAATCAAAGAGGATTTCAGAAAATGGAAAGACATTACCTGTTCATGGACAGGAAGAACAAACATTGTGAAAATGGCCATTCTCCCACAATTGTTACAGATTTAATGTAATTCCAATCAATATTTACCTTACAGAGCTAGAGAAATCACCCCTAAAATTCATCTGGAACCAGAAGAGACCTAGAGAATAGCAAAGACAATTCTGTGCAATAAAGGTAAGGCAGGAGGCATCACAATCCCCGACTTGAAATTATATTACAAAGCTACTGTGATAAAATCAGCATGGTACTGGAATCAAAACAGACCTGAAGAACAATGGAATAGATTAGAAGATACAGCCACAACTACAAACATACTCAGCCATTTCATCCTTGACAAAGGGGTCAAACATGTACAGTGGAAGAAAGATAGCCTCTTTAATAAGTGGTGCTGGACAAACTGTCTTTCCATATGCCAAAAACTAAAACTAGAGCCATGTCTATCACCACGCACCGAAGTAAAGTCAATATGGATCAAAGATCCTAATATTGAAACAGAGATACTAAATCTGCTGGAAGAAAAAGCCGGTAAAAACCTTGACAACACAGGAATAGGCAGAGAGTTCACGAACAAAAAATCAAACTGCACGGGAAATACTTCCCAGAATCAACAACTGGGATCTCGTCTTACTAAAAAGTTTTTGCATGTCAACGGAAATCTCCAACAGAGTGAAAAGAAAACCCATGAACTGGGAAAATATCTTAGCCAACTGTCCCTAAGACAAAGGACTTCTATCTGAAATGTATAAAGAAACTCAGTGGGCTTCCGGGAAGATGGCAGAACAGTAAGCAGCAGAGGAAACAGCCTCTCTGAGAGATACAGTCCAGATGCTAGAATATAGCATTGTGGGGAAGACAGGAAGGAAGGAAGTGGCTCCACTGGACCCAGGAAGAATCTAAAATGAGAACTGAAGCTCACAGAGAGAGTAAAAAGTAAAAGTTCAACGAAGACGAAGGTCATGGCTGGTGGCGCCTTCACCTGGAGCTGGACCCACTCTGCGAGAGGAGCTGTTGGAACCTGGGGACACAGGGTCACAGTGACTGTGGCGGCTGGTGACCCCAGAGTCCTCTACAAAGAGACACAGCAGTGGAAGACAGCAGTGGACACAGAGGACTACAGTGGCTGGTGGTGAGCATAGAGGAGTCAGTCCTCCCACTAGAGACAGCGATTGGCCTGGAGCCATTTTGGAGTCAGGTCAGACAAGACTGGAACCAGAACTGCTGTAAGTTTTCTCTAGCAGCTCCTAACTAGGTGCAGACTGGTGGAAATTCCTCATTCTGAGCCTTGACCCTGTGCCCATACCAGTGGCCCACACGGAGGTCCCTTGCAGCTTGGTCTGGAGGCGCTGGCCAGCCCTGCCCCTGGGCACACTCCAACAGCCATTGCAGGGGCTCCCTGTCAGTGACCACTTCAGTCCAGACCCTGCCCCCGCGGGCACTCGGTCAACCACCACAGAAGATCCTCTCTGGTAACGAGCGAGGAGACGGCGGCCAGCCCCACCACTGCACGCACTCCAGCAGCCATCGAAGAGCCAACACAGGCTGAGAGAAGCAGCAGACAGCCCTGCACCAGCACACCCATAGCCAGCAGTGGCTAGAAGAACCAAACAGTCTCACTTCAGAGAAGTTGCAGCCAATGTGGGAAGTGCCAGGGAACCCACTACACACTTGTTCAGAAGAACCCAGGAATATGTCAAGACGAAGAAGCAAGAGGCAGTTTCTGGCCTCTAACCCAAGCAGAGCAAGTCCAGGAAATGTAAACAAGGAAGAGATTGAGAGTCACACAGCTGAAATTTCTGAAGTGATGGCAACTGAAGTAAAGAAACAACTTCATGAGGCTATAAAAGAAATTAGAACAGAAATATTATCTCAGGTAAAAGAAGAAATGAAAAACATAATAAAAGAATTGCTAAGCACTTCTACGGAAGACATAGATCAAAAAATGGAGGAGTATAGGAAAATGAAGGAAACCTTGAATGAACAATATAAGAAGAATTTAGAATACATGAAACACAGTCAAAGTGATATCCAGGAAATTAAAAACTCCATTGAAAGCTGGCAAAACCACTTGAAAGAAGCTAAAGATAGACTTTGAAATCTTGAAGACAGGTTTGCGGCTTGTGATCACAAAAGGAAAGATCTCTTAAAAATAACAATGAAGCAGGAAGCAACAATTCAACAGCTGCAAGACAACCCAAAGAAACATAACTTAAAATAACAGGTATGAGTGAAAAAGCAGGGGTCAACACAAATGACAATAAAAATATGTTTACAGAAATAATATCAGAAAACTTCCTGAACATGGGAAAAGGAAGTAACATTCAGATAAGTGAAGCATATAGAACTCTAGCTAGCCATAACCAAAATAAATCTACACCCAGACATATAATAATTGAGATCCCAGAAATTCAATACAAGAATAGAATATTAAAAGCTACTACAGAAAAGGAACGGATCACCTATAAAGGAAAACCCAACAGAATCACAAGAGACTTCTCAACACAAACCATCAAGTCAAAAAGAGCTTGGAGTGAAGGAGTTCAAGTCCTGAAAGAAAAGAACTTCCAACCCAGATTGATGTACCCTGCAAAACTATCTCTCAAAATCAATGGAGAAACAAGATACTTCCATGATAAAGAGCAACTGAAGGAATTCATGACACCCAAACCAACCCTACAAAGAATACTGAAGGACATTCTAGAGATATAAAAATGAACATGGTTCCAGGAACAGTGGCAGAAGGGGATCACCAAGCAGGGTAGACAACTGAGTGGAGAGGAAAAGGAAACAGCCAACAGCAGGAAAATAGCATGGCAGAGATGAGGCAGTGCATGTTGGCCACAACCATTAATGTAGATGGCCTCAACTCACCAATAAAAAGAAACACAGGCAGAGTGGATCAGGAGACAGGATCCATCAATATGCTTTATACAAGGAACACATTTAGCTCAAATGAGGGTTCATAGACTAAAAGTCAAAGGAGAGAGAGCAATGTTCTATGTGACAGGGAACCAGAAAGAAGTTGGGGTAGCTTGCCCATCAGCTGCAGAAAGGACAAGAAAGATATGGCATTTTTATACAATGGAAAGCTACTCAGCCATAAAGAAAGATAACCTTGAGACTCTTGTAGGTAAATGGATACAATTTGAGATCATGCTCATGGATGAAAATATTTAGATTCACATGGATGAATATATCATGTTGTCTCCCTAGTATAAAAAACTAAAGGAGTTAGGGGGATCCAAAATGCACAATATATATTGTGAAAGTGAAAGGGGAGGAAGTGTCTAAAACGGGAAGGCAGTGGCCATTGTTAAGCTATTATCGTGAATTGAATCCTATATTGTTTTCATTGTTCTGTTTAGTTTGGTTCTATTCTGCTTTGGTTTGTCTAATTTTATTATATTTGATAGCATGAACAGCTGTTTCAAAGATAAAATATATTATGGTAGCCATTATTGATTTCCTTTTATCTTTTTTTGTGGTTTTATCTTACTTATTTTAAAAAGCAAAACAGAAAAAAAGGGTAGCACCTATTATCTTGTTTTGAAGCCCTGTATTGCTTTCATTGTTTTGTTTGATTGACTCTTATTGTATTTTGTTTTGTTTGACTGTATTATGTCTGATGGTATAGGCAACTATTAAAGACAACAAGAGGCATTATGGTAGTCACTGTTGTTTTACTATTTTGAAGTCCTGTATTGCTTCCATTATTTTGTTTTTATTGGCTTTATTCTGTATTATCTTGTATGATTTTATTATGCCTGATGGTATGGGCAGTTATTTTGAAGATAACAAGAGGCATTATGGTAGCCATTATTGATTTCCTTTTATCTTTTTTTGAAGTCTTTGTTTTGTTTTGATTAACTCTATTCTGTTTTATTTCATTTGGTTTTATTCTCTTAAAAATTTAAAAAATTAAAAAATTTAAAAAATCAGGCCCCCAAAATTCAATGACCCAATCCAAAAATGGGCATCTGAGATGAATACACACTTCTCAGAGGAAGAAATACAAATGGCAAATAAATATATGAAAAAATGTTCAAAATCAATGGTCATTCAGGAAATGCAAATTAAAAGAACACTGAGATTCCATCTCACCCCAGAAAGAATGGCCAAGATCAAGAAAGCAACCAATAACAAATGCTGGAGGGTTTATGGGGAAAAAGGAACTCTTCTTTAGGAAATATGCTCAGTTCAAGAAAAGAAATTCTAAGAAAATAAGAAAAAATTACTCATTAATTCAGTACATTTCTAGGGTTGCCACTATGCAAGTAGGAGTGTGATGGATATTGATGGATGAAATAAAAATATGAACAAGACATGGTTTTTGCATTCATGATCTTATAAGCTAGTAGAATGTACATATGTACATAAATTTCCATAACAGAGGAAAAGAAATAGTAATGAAAAATGAAAATTTGAACAGAGAAATTACATCAGATAGGGAAATCTGGGCAGGCTTAATGGTGGAAGTGGCCATGTTGAAGCTGGGCCTTGGCAATGGTTTCTTTCAAATAGGATAAAAATTTTGGAAGTACAATGCATATTTATTTAGCCAAAAGTTACTACTTGCAGATATATTGGCATACAGTACCCAGAGCTGTGGTAAATCTGTTTCATTTGTGGGAGCAAATTGGATTTTGCCTGGCTAAGGAAAGGAGGTGTAGAGGGAGTGCATTGAAAGGACAGGGCATGTTCTGGCAAGGAGTGCACTGTTATAATAGGGACGATGCCTGTTGGGAGACAAGGAATTTGAAATTGCAGGGTACAATTGAGAGTGGAGGCAGGCATGCCATTACAGGCAATTATTTTTCTTTTCCTTTTTTTTTCCTGTCCTGTCTTATTTTCTTTCTCATCCCTTTTTCCTATAGCAGAGCACACTGAAAAAGACAAAAGGATAGAGTTCAGAGATGTGTGTCATAGTTCAGCCACTGCACTGTTGCTTGATGTTTGGAAATTTAGTTCAATAAAAGTTGGTGGTGTGGGGTAGTGCTGGTTCTACAACTACCTATATGTCCTTCTATTTGTAAACATTTTTATAGGCTGCTCCAATAGGAATACCTGCTTCCAGCCACCACCTCCCTTCACAAGAATCACTATATAGTGCCAAATAGATACAAATGTGAGTGCATCCCTCAGGCATGTTGGTAGAGAACCACTAAACTAGATGATCTCTAAGAATACCCTCTTTCTCATCACTACTTATCTCTCCACCATTTACTGGATGTTCTGATTCTTTTCATATTGCCAGTCAAGCTTTTCGTCTAACAGTGGCCCTCTCTGGAGATTGATTTGCACTTCTAGAGGTGGTCAGGGCTAAAAATGCTTGCCCTGGAAGAAAACTAACCATGAGTGGCCAAAGACATGTGAAAAACTTGAGCACCTGCTCCATGAGGAAAGGATAGAATTACTAGGCTGCTAACTTGCAAAATAACTCTGGGGTTTGCTGGGAAGCAAAGGCAGCCTGATCCTTTCAAAGAATGTTTGTGAGAAAGTGCATGTGTGTTGTGGGGAGGGCAGAGTGAAGAGAGATGGAATTGTAAATTATAGAGTTATTCTGGGAAGTTTGATGGTTTTAGAATATCCCCGCTGGGTCTAAACCTCAAATATAGCCAAGATGGCGGGGGCGGGGGGTGAAAGGGGAAGAAGATGATCAGTCCAATATTCAGCCTTTTAAAAAGCTGACATACCCTTAAGAAAGTTTTAAATTGTATGTAAATGAAAATGTATCCTCAGCATGAAACTCCATGGAGTCTAATTCTTGGAGCAAATGTTTACTGAATTAATTTTAGAAATACAAGACCAACACTGCCTTTGTCACAATCTAGGGAAAGTATTTTCTTCTCAAGCCATATTCAGCCAGCAACAGGAAGCCAAATATCACCCTCAGAACATTTCTCCATGAAAAATATGTCATTCCTCTAGATACTTAGGGCTTAAGTAGGCTTAAGATCCTCACGGTTTTCTCTTATTTTTACCTTCTAAATGCCCATCAGTCCAAATCAAGATCACTTTCACTTTTGTATCCTAAAGATGTCACTAACACTTGGATGAAGGAAATTATGGAAATGGACAGGCTTCTTGCTTGTTTAAATGCTCACATCAGCTTTTTCCAAAAACAGTATAGTAATGGAGCTCCTGAGAGAAAATGCCAGAAATAAGCACTGATACTGATTAAATGAAGGTGAATTCAGTTTTATTACATTCACATCAACTCAGTAAATCTAATTGCACAACTAAGAAATGTGGTCCCTTTAGAATTTTGGGGGAAGTGTTTTTCATCAATGGAAGGGGATAGTTTCTATTTACTAGATGTAACTCTCTACTAGATAGGAGCCAGGTCTTATTCATCTCTTGGTTTCAGCTAGAAATTATCATATTAATCTACCCATCTATTTGATATCAAATGACACACAGTAGGAATATAGTAAATGTTAGCTAAATAAACACATTAACAAATGATTTTTTTTTTGCAATTGTCTATTGCTGAAACTTCTTCCAAACTGGTTGTATAACTAAGCTAAATATTATCTTGCCAGGCTTAAAAATTTTTATTAGCATATTTTTTCTTAGATATGAATGATCTTTATTGATACATATTAATGGTACATCATTTCATAGTCTTTAAAACTATACACATTTGAAAGAATATGGATGGGAATTTACGAGGCTTTTCATGAGCCAAAACACGTTCCAGTTCCCTTTATAGATACAAGATAGAACTTTTCCAGACCTCATTCTGTGTAACCAAATACCTTCAAGTGGCAACCAAACATTCTAAAGTGCCTAAGCCGCCTGAGTATCATAGCACAAAACAGCCGGGGACATGATGTTAGCATGACCAGAGTTTTACACTATGTTCACATTCCCTTTAGCACACCCCACAGTTATATGACAGGTGTGTCCTGCTACCCTATTTTTCTCCCATGGAGACCCTGGAGTCTGTCTGGTAAACAGATCAAGAGCTTCCCTGCCAACCACTACAGGTGGGATGAATATGACTAAACTTTCTGACCCTACAATAGGGAAAACATGATTTGTTATATGTACTTGTACTTCTGGGGCCTATGGAACACAACATGTAACAGAGGGGCTGCTCTAAAAGTTTAGAAGATAAGGTTTTCCACACTTACAGGAAAGACAAAGGAATCTACAAGGGGGAAATAACTTTATAAAACAGACTTGCTTTAAAAGAATACAGCATAAAGAATGATAAAATACACAAGAAAGCATTGAAAAAGCATTTGCTTCCAAAAGTTAAAAAAAGAACACTTGCAAGTCCATAATAATAGAAAACCAAATAGCCACAGAAAAATGGGCAAAGGATATCACAAATGAATGATAAAAGAAACATAAAAGACTAGTAAACATTTGAAAAACTGGTTTAAATTCATTATTCGTCAGCAAAAAGCAGGTATTTTAAGGCAATAAGGAATTGTCCTTTCTGTCCTATGAAACTGGTAAAAAAAATCATAGTAATGATGATACCGTCTGTTGGCAAGAGGACAGGGAATGACCCTCACGAACACCAGGGTTGGAAGTGTGACTCAGTGAAGCCTTTGTATATGTCCCATGCTATTATTAGTCATTAAAATGTACACGTTCCTTAATCCTTTAACATTGCAATCTTACTTCTTGGACTCTATTCTAGAGTTCTTGCTCATGAGTATATAGGATAATGCCCATGAAGGATCCCCGTAGAAAATGTACCAAACTCTGTCATTAAAAAGAGGAAAATAAAGTAAGAATACAAGTTATTGTTCTGCAGAAGTGACTAGAAAAGTCACAGCAGTCTTCTGGGGTGCCAGGGATGACCTGTGCTTTGTGTCAGATGCTGGTTACATGAGTGCGCTGTTTGTGAAAGTCTGTTGGTGAGTATGTATGACTTGTGCATTTTTACATACTTCAATAAAAAGATTTTAAAATAAAACAAACAAAAAACAGATTTGGGAGAGCCCAGGCATTAATAGGAAGAGGATAATAGGAAGGAGTTCTGTGTTCCAGTTCCTTTCTGCCAAAACTATCTAGGGACCTCAGGCAAGTATTTTAGGCTCAATCATAGTTGAATCATCTATAAAAGGGGGAATAATTATATTGTTTAAAGACAGTACCTGAGCTAGATGATTCTAATGTCTTTTTCATTTCTAGGAATTATGAGTCTTCAAGCCATCATAGTTCATTAAGTTTTCTGTATCAATTCCCTCTCCTTTTCTACTCCCATCCACTGGTTCAGGACCATATTCCATTTGCCTGAGCCATTTCAAGTCTTTTTTCTCCAGTTCTAGTTATATCCTCTTACAATTTAAAAACACTTTGGTTAGAGTATTTTCTGAGAGTACAGTTCAGTTCACATCACTGCCTTTGTATTACTTACTTTCCCATCCCTGAGACAAAATACCTGACACACACAAGTTAAACAAGGAGAAGTTTATTTTGGTTCATAGTTTCAGTAGGTTTGGTTCATGGCTAGTGTTCTTCCAGGGAGAAGCAGCATGGTGAAAGGGCATGGAAGAGGAAAGCTGTTCACTACATGGCAGCCACAAAGCAAAGAGAGAAGGCAACAGTTGGGGGAAAGGAACATATCTTTCCAGGTCATGCCTCCAGTGATCCATTTCTAAGTAGCCCCCTCCTCTTAACAGCACATTTAGTTACTGAATTCATCACTGGGTGAATCCATTGGCTAGTACAGTGTCCCCATGATCCAAATACCTTCCAAACACATGAGACTACTGGGGGCATTTTAGACCTAAACTACAGCAACTTCACTAACAAACCTTAGAAAGTAGTGAGGTACAGTGTATTGTGCGTAAGACTTGCCATGTAAAAACCTGTGTTTGAAGACTTTGTCTAATCTTCTTTTATCCTCTGAATGTACATTAATTCATATGTAAAGTGATAGTATCATTTTTCCTTGGTATCTGCAGAGGGTTGGCTTCGCAGATACCAAAATATGTGAATGCTTTAGTTTTTTATACATTTTAAAATAGCATAGTATTTGCACATAACCTACTAATATCCTCCCATCAACTTTAGATCATCTCTAGATGACTTATAATACTTAATACAATGTGAATCCTAGGTAAATAGTTGTTATACTATATTATTTATGGAATAATAAAAAAGTCTCTCCATGTTTGGTATGGACACCATTCTCCTCCCAATTGTTTGATCCATAGTTGGTTGAATCTGAGGATGTATAATCTGAAGATAGAGAAGGTTGAATAGACTCATAGAACTTTGCTCACAGAGTTATGGTAAACAGACTTTCGCTTACCAGTGTGTTGAATCCTAAACCACGCTTAACTTCAACAGCCCCAAGGGAAGGCCAAAAATAAAATTCCTTAGCTGTCACTACTACTTGACTTACTCTAATCAAAGCAGAGAACACTTTTGAGCAGTCTGTGAGCTGCAACACAAAGCTTCCTAATCAACAGAGTGGCTGTTTGACAGGAGGACAAAAAGTGAATGGCTCTATAGGCTACACTATAGAGTGGCACCCCCACTGCACAGGACAACAGTCTTAATTGATAGTAATTCCCAGCCTGGATGATCTGCATTCCTCTCTGCACAATCTAATGTAGTAAGAGCTGCTTAACAGAGACCTGGCACAAAATCAAGATAAGCAGAAATCTTGTAGTTATCCTGCAGAGATAATTTAGAAAGCATTAGTCAATGTTTCTCAGTCTGTTCATCCTAGATCAGGGTAATTATGGAGGGGAATAAAAAAGGCCAGATTAGAAAATAGCTTTCCAGCAGAACCACTATATTTGTATGTTTCAGTAACTGAAAATAGTATGTAGTTACGACTTGTTCCCTGCTCAGACTTTGTGCCAAATTCTCATGCAAACTCATCTCAGAAGGAAACCTTGGTCCCTGTGGTTGGTCCAAAAGCCTCATAGAATCACTCTCAAGGCTACTGTCTTAGTTACTTTTTTCATTGCTGAGACAAAACACTTGACACCCAAAGTTAAAGGAGGAAAGGTTTATTTTGGCTCACAGTTTGTAAAGGTTTCAATCCATAATCAGCTGGCTCCAACATACGGTGGCATAGCAGGCAGACATTGCAGAGGAGAAGCAGTTCATAGTGAGCAGAAGGTAGCAAAGCAAGCAAGGGACCTTAACAGCTTCTTTCTGCCCCTTTTATATTCTACAGGATTAGGGTTGTGGTAAACCAACCAGTGGACTAATTTAGTAATCACACATCCTTAATCTTAGCAGCTTTCATCCAAGCATTGCACCATGAATCAATCACATATTCTAGATTCAGTCACTTTTGAAAAAGCCCCACCTATGATCACATGAGGCTTTGGTGGGGGGACATCTAGACACAAACCACAACATTTCCCCACTGGCCCTCCAAAGACTCATGCACATCCCCTTATGCAAAAGGTATTTAGTCGATCTCTGAGAGTTGCTGAAGTCCTAACATTTTTACCATTGCTGAAAAGTCCAAGTCCAAAGTCTCCTCTGAGATTTAAAGCAAACTCTTAACTGCAAGCCCCTGTACATATGAAAAGAAAAATACTTCCAACATTCAATGGCAAAAAATAGACACTTTCACTCATAAAGGTATAAAGAGGGGGATACAAAGGAATCGGAACAAAGCAAGTCCAAAATCCAGCAGGGGAAACATTAAGTCTTGTAGTTCCATATGCAGTATCTGAGGCAATCTATGGTAAAATGTAAACTCCAAAGGGCTTGGGTGGTTCCAACCCTATAGTACTGCTGGTGGTTGTAGCTCCCACAGCTTCTCTCTTGGGCTGGCTCTGCTCCTCCCTTGCAGTTTTCCTTAGTCGATCCACATTCCTGGCTTCTCCAAACTTCTGGTGTCTTCACTGAATCTTTGGCTTCACACTAACAGCTTCACACACCGTCCTCTCAGGAGCACACTGCCTGGCTTCCCAGACCTTTCTCTAAAATCAGGGTAAAAACCTTCCTGACCCCACAACTCTTTTTTTTTCCTCTGTCTTTTTGAGACTGGGTTTCACTATGCAGTTCAGGCTGGAATTGAACTCACTTTGTAGCCCAGGTGGGTCTTAAACTTGCAGCGATTCTCTTGCCCCAGCCTCTCGAATTCTGGGATTATAGGCTTGTGCCATCACACTTGGCTTTTTTTTTTTGTCTTTTTGAACAACTCTTGCATTCTGTATGCACCTAAAACCAGCATGACGTGGATGATGCCAAGGTCTCCTACCAGCTAGAGCAGTAGCCAGGATTCCTTTTCTCTTGGCTGTAGGGGTTCAGTGTCTATGACCCAAATCGCAAGGGACAACTTTACTAGGCTGTAGCCCAGTGCTCTGTGGCTTCCTTCTCAAAGCAAAGTCTTTCACTTTTACAATTTTGAAACTGCAAATGTTGTAGTCCTGCTGTTTCTTTTGATGCTCTCAAGCCATCTTTTACATTCTCCTGTTCCTTCTCAGCAATCAAGATCTCCTCTGTCTGAGCTTCCTTTATGGCCAAACTCGCAATGTTTTAAATCATTCTGCTGGGCTCTTTGCTCTTGATTCTCAACATAGATCTGGCTAAAAGCCAACAGCAGCCATGACATTGCCACAATATTCAACTGCCTTGAAATTTCTTCTACAAGATTAATTAGTCCACCACCTTTAATCTCAGTTTTAGGCAAAATCTGTAGACATAAGCAAAAGGCAGACAAACTTTCTGCCAAGCCATAACACATATCTGGAGTCCAACAACTAATGCAGCCCTTCTCTTCAGCAGAAACTTTCCAAGCCTAGTATTCACTGGCAACTTTTCTATCAGCATTTTGGTCTTCTGAGTTCTGACCAGAATCTCTCATTAAATATAGCCTAAGGAATTCCAGTTCTACTTTTTCATCTGGCATTTCTAAACACTTCCTAACTCTTTCCTTTCCCACAAGCCAACTCCAAAGGCTCTTGCACCACGTGATCAGGTACAGCCACAGCAACAACCACACTTGTGTGGTACCAAAATCTGTCTTAGTTACTTTTTTTATTGCTGAGACAAAATACCTGGCACCAAAAGTTAAAGGGGGAAAGGTTTATTGTGGCTTGCAGTTTGTAGAAGTTTCAGTCCATAATCAGCTGGTTCCAAGTCAGGATGGCATGGCAGATAGGCATTGCAAAGGAGAAACAGTTCATAGAGGACCCAAGGTAGCAAAGCAAGACACACACACACACCTTAGCAAGTTTTTCTGTGCCTTTTATAGTGTATTTAAGTCATGGGATTAGAAGCTACCAAACCAATGTGTGGACTGATTTAGTAATCACTCATCCTTATTCCTAGCATTGCACCCTGAATCAACCACACACCCTAGATTTAGCCACCTCTAAAAAAGCCTTACCTATGACCACATGAGGCTTTCAGGGTACATCCAGACACAAGCTGTAATAGCCACTGGTGCTGGTAATGTCCCTCATATTACAAGACTTACATGAACCTAGAAACTAATCTTGCGGAAAGAAGGCACATTCTCACTTAATTGCTCCAATGAACTGAACAAAGCATCTTTAGACATTTTGTCTCCTCAAAGCTTCCTTGATTTACCAGAGTAAAGGAGACGGCTTCTTTAACCGCACCCTAATCTGACACAAAATGTCAATGAAAATGCTTCATTCTTTATCCCAACTGTTTATGTGCACTCATTTCTCTACCTGGAAAATTGTCCAGCATGTAATAGCCACTCAGTAAATATTTGCTATTATTTACTGACTATCCACTACAAGGTGGCATTTTTATATAACTCAGAATAACTGCAAATAACTACATTTGTGTAATTACTTGTTAATGACTGTCTTTCTTATTAGAATGTGACACAGGTCAGGTTCAGTGTTGTAGTATTCATGGCTTATTGCAGTAGCTTAATGCTTATTATAATGCCTCACACTTATTAAGACTAAATAAATATTAATTAAATCAAGGAAGATCATGTGCTAAGTGCTGTTTATTCATTTTCTCTTCAAATCCTAGGACAGGACTATATCCTTGGTATTATTACTTTTATGCTATAAGTAGGGAAACTGAGACTACAAGAGCTGTAATAACTTTCCTAAGGTCAGAGCCAGGATTCTGAAAACACGCCCTTAACAACTGTTACTCTATTCTATTACTTACTAGCTATATTCTGGGACAATTTCCTGTTTTTTAAGCCTCAGGTTTTGTTTAAATCTGTAAACAAAGTATGAAATGCTATTTGTCATATAGATTTGCTTTGAAGTTTGTCTGAGTATTTATATGTAAAGCATTTGGTCATAGTGGTTGGCATACAATCAATATCTAATAAAAGCTGCTGCTGCTTCCATTATTGTTGCTACTGAATCAAATATGCAGAAGAAAGTGACTGCAGTGAGGGAATGCCACCTGCAGAACTTGCCCTCCCAAATCAGGATACTCTATTCCCACAGTTGGACACATCTTTGCTGGCTTTGTGTGCCACTCCCAACCGCCCTCACCACATTCCACAAAACAGCTTACAAATGAAATTGCTTTGGTTAAAATTCAAATGTAAAATACGTAAAATATTTTCAAATTAATTCTATTACACAAAAAATCACTCAATGTGAAGTACTATAACCTACATAGATTAAATTGAATAGCTTACATTATCAAGGAAAATGAAGATTAGGGAAAAAAAATCAACTATCTCCTTGCTCAGGACCACAGGGAATTTTATCATCATGGATTTTTATTTCAGCAAATAAATGCATACCAGGAAACAGAGCAGAGAAAGAGAAAAATTGGAAATAAGACAGTCTCTTTACTCTGTGTTGAGATGACTAGAGAGGTAAAAATTTATACAACCACTTTATTTGCCATCTTTTGCTCTACTACTTCACAGTGTTTCTTCTGTCACTTTAGTTCTCAATAGAAGACTACACATATTCCATCACACAATACTGCACATGTCTAACATTCTGAACCACAGTGACCTATATATACCTACTTAGTCCTATGCAGCAGTTAGTTGTACTGGTTCTCAAGGCTGCTTACAGACTGGAACCATCTGGGGTGTTCTTAAATAAAAGTGACGTCCGCTGCCCCAGTCACCTTTCTTATTTAGTTGATACCCAACACTGAGCTTTAGGGCCCTGGTTTTTGTTTGTGTCTTTTTGTGGTAGGCTTTGGAATCAAACTCAGGGTCTCTGAGTACCAGGTAAGCACTCTACTGCTGTGCCACACACTACCAGCCACAGCCTGGGTATGAAAGTCACCTCTTCTACTTACTATTGAGACAAATTACTCAACAACTCTGTGCATAAGTCTTCGTATCTGTAAAGTGTGAATAAAAATTGCACTGATCTCACAGGGCTGCTGGGGAAATCAAATAAGTTGACGCATTTGAAATACTCAGAACAGCATCTGACACGCTGTGTTGAATGACTGTGCTGAAAAGACAACAGAGGTATTCTGTGTTAGAAATTCATAAAAATGGAGCCTCTTTACTGTGAGGTGCTACATTAGATTATATGAGGCTTGCTCCATCTGGATTTTTTCTCAACTTTATAAATCAAAGAAATCTTAATGTGTCACATGTGTACCAGAGCAACCGCTTTTCTGTGTATCAACACAATAGATTGTCATTGCCAGTTTCCCTTGTATAAAAAATCCTAGAGAAAGTACACTGAAAAAAGTCATTCTTTTGAGATGGGGTCTTACTGTGTAGTTCAGGTGAGCCTTGCTCACTATGTAGTTGGCCTCAAATGCATGGCAATCCTCCTGGCTCAGCCTCCCAAGTGCTGGGATTACAGCCATATGCCACCATACCTAGCTGAAGAAAGTCATGTTAATCTTAAAAGAAAAAGCAATGTTGTTGGTAGTTAAGGGGGTTCTTGTCTCACTTGGCAACACTGTATCAGGAAGAGGAGACTCCCACTTGGTTTATGAGGAGGGACAGACAGCACTATGGAAACTACTCTGGGCTTTTGCCCTACCTCTATGTCCTCCTTATCTAACTGGCAAGATTAGAATGAAAGTAAGTGGTCATTCATGGACTAAACTGTGCATTCTTGTTCTCAGTTCCAAAGTCCTATAGCCGAGAGGACCCTTTTTCTCTTGACATTGTCTTCTAGAGAAAGGCCTGCAGGCCTATCTTGCTCTGAATTTCTAGCTTTCATTGAAGTGTGACATAACCCATCACTCCCAATGACCCTGGAAGGGTAAATGATCTGCTCTGCTGCCTCAAAGATGGGTATCATGGTACAGATTTGCAGCCATAGCTGATCATAAACCTCATTGGACCAGGCCATGTTCTTTAATCTTGTTTTATATATGAAGCAGATACTACATTTTGTTTCTCATGGGGTTTTTGTGGTTTAACTCCCCTGTGTTTAATTCATAACTGGAAACAGAAAATCAGTATGGTTACTTTTAGGCTCTTAAACCCCAACAAGCAACAGTAGTAACCAACACTTAAAAAAATGTTTTCCTTATTAAATAGATGTGGAAACCGAGGCTTAGAAAAGGTCTGTGTAATTTATCCAAGGTTAAAAGATTAATTAGTGATAAATCCAGTATTAAAGCCACAGTCTATCTACAATATACTTTCACTACATGTCTGAGTATGCTGCTTTCTCTTAGGACCTTGGAGGTCCTAAAAACAAGAATGAATTGCCTTAACTTTATTTAACTAATGGAGAGGAAAACAACCTTTCGAAATTTAACAATCCCCTTACTCTAAAATTGAATTTTACTTACATTAACTATTTTTTTTTTTGGTCTTTTTGAGACAGTGCCTCGCTATGCAGTTCAGGCTGGCCTTGAGCTCACTTTGTTGCCCAGGCTGGTCTTGAACTCCCAACAATCCTCCTGCCTCAGCCTCCAGAGTGCTGGGACTACAGGCATGTACCACCATGCCCAACTTAACTGATTTTTTTAATGTGTCACATGTGTACCAGAGCAACAGCTTTTCTATGTATCAACACAATAGATTGTCATTGCCAGTTTCCCTTGTATAAAAAATCCTAGAGAAAGTACATTGAAAAAAGTCATTTTTTTGAGATGGGTCTTACTGTGTCAAGTGTATTTACCAATCAAGAAACTGAAAGAGATCACCTAGACAAAAGATGATGCAGTAAAGTTGAAGCCACCAGGAAAACCACAATTATAAATATTTTCCTATTGGATTGAGTAGCCTTAAGCATGGGTTGGGATTGGGAGAAAGTTGCAAACTGCTGTGCCAAGTAAACAGGTATCACAAAGAGTTTTTGCTGAGCTGCTTGCATTCAGCAATACAGACGGGATCCCCTCACAGGCATTTTCCAGTCTCCAAGTCCTTTCCTATCTGAAGGTCAAAGAGCCCTCACAGGTGTAACAGTCATAATAGATACAGGGTGTCACATACCACTAGATTAGCATGCTACAAATCATTTCGTTATTAAATGGTGGAAGTCAGCATTTCTGGGTTATACATAAAATTTCTCCAATAAAAATGAATTAATTACCTGCCATAGTCCTAGCTAATTTGAAATGATTATATAGATCTGGTAATAACCAGTTCCTGTTTTGCCATGAATTAAACATGTGATTTTAGATGATTCACTTCTCTTGGTCTCGGTTTCTTCATTTGTAAATGTGATTAGGTTAGACATGATCATTTCTAATTCTAAAACACTATGATTCACAACCTACGATAGCCTCTGAATTATCACCATATGAGGCTGACTTTACATTTTATGTCTGCTAAGAGAACTACTAAAGACTTTAGTACAGTAAAGCCACAAAAATCATTCCAAAGCTATTCTGATGACTGGGCAATTCAAGAGAAATATATTTTCATTTTCCTATCCTGCCTCTTTTGTGCCACTCTCAGTCTCACCTCCTCCATTCTCAGTCTCTCCTCCATCTCCTCCTAGAGATGAAAAAATTTACCGAGTTTCTATCAGAGCTGAGAAACAAATAAGTCTGCTTACTTCTTTGATCCTCCAGTTATCAAGATAATGGTTTTATTTCTCAAAATAATAATCAGATAAAAATGTCCAAAGGACTAAAGAAACTGAGTAGGGCTATTAGTCTACACTTTTTATTTTAATTTCATCTGAAGGAACAATAGACTCTTCTTGCCTCTGGCAATATAATAATTCAGCTGACATGCTGGAAATACCACACACCAAGACATAAAATGGTGGCATTTTCTCCCTTTAAAAACAATCAATGCTTTCATTTTTGGACTTCAAAGTACATGTGAAATAAAAGTCTCAGCCCTGTGAGTCTGAGGTAAATCAAAGGGCTATGTCACAGAAAAGTTTCCTATTTCATTCCCCTTCTTCTAGATAAGAAAGGAAATAAAACTATTCCCAGGCAGATGAGAGCTCATCTCATTTTATATGTCTTCCAAGTGAATTTAAACAACTTCCCCAATAATCCATGACAGTGTAGTTAGTTACTCCTTATGTCTGACCAAAACTCTTGTTGCTGCTCTGCAGTCCCACTTCCCATTAACTTAGTCTGAGCATTGTTGGAACCATTCACTGTTGTCTTTATACTGCTGAGTCTCATTCTGACTTTTAGAAATTCTAAAGGAAATCTTGAGAACTGAGTTAGGACGCCTATGATCCAGATTAGATACTATCTGGAGTCCTTATCTTAACATAACATCCCTAGTGATATCAGTCCAACTTTTTCCTCTCTGGTTATTTGTACTTCATCCATAAAATGCAATGAGTATGAACATATTTTAAGAGAAAGAATCACCACCCTGATGCAAATTATTGAAATGAAGAGTCTTCCTGGAGATCTTGAATTTGGGATTTAGTCATTATCGCAAATGAAAAATGGGTGAAGATTTCTCTTTCCATAATAAGCTATTCATTATTAATATTATCTGGCAATACTATTTAGTATTGGGCATGGGGTATTTAAGTGCAAACATATCTTTAAACACAGGCCTATAGAGAAAAGATAATGTAAACAGACTGTATCCACATATGGATGCTCATTTGGATACCATAATTATTCCTAGTTAGTTGTGCACTCATCCAGTGAGTTGATACTTTCTTTGACTACTAGTGCACCCTGATGTCGTTTAAAACAAACCATTCAATTTCAGTCATCATCCAGTTGACTTTACTAATGCATAGATCCTTCCACTTTAGTGGTTGGTATCTCTGCTTCTACAAATCCAGCTGGCTCTCAAACCAGGAGGCAGATGGCATTTTGGGAAAGGAACCTGGTATTGTAATTTTATATAAAGTCAACAATCTTATATTCTTTTGCCATAGACTACCACATGAATAAAGGCAATTACTGCTATCTTAGGCAATTTGTGCAGCTGCAGCATTACTGAAGAAATATTTCTAAGAGTAAAAGTTGAAATGCAAGAGCAAAAATACTCTGAAGCATTCTGAGGTCACCTTAAGATAAAAGCTACAAAGCCACTAGGTCCTTAGAGAAGTTTGTGGCCAGATTACTTATCTAATCTTGATTACTTAGATATACTTCTGCTTGAAGCAGAACACCCAGACTTTACTCACTAGCTTCCCTTGGGCATCTATGAAATGTTGCCTAGTAATAGCCAATGATGCCATTAGAACCAGGTAATCTTTTGTCAAGAGTTGCTTTGTGGCTTCTCTACGGGTGTAATTTCACAAATGTCTGAGTTTGCCCTTTAGGGACAAGGGAGGCTATCAGTTAATCAATATCAGATATTAAGCATCCAGTTTTGTGGAAAACTCTACCTTAAGAGTGAGAAGAAATTAATAGACTATAAGGGCAAAGGGAAATTCTTCAACTAAATATGTGATTAACTGATAAATATTTCTTGAGTATATACTGTAGGTAAGATAATATGAGTCAAGAACACTTCCAATAACCACTGACGACTGAGTTGAAAGACTAAGACATATAGATGTAACCAATATGGATAAACAAATGTCAAGGTGGTCCATAATTAAGTGATTCACTTGAATATACTGACCAAGGGATCTCAGTGGTACAAAAGAATGCTTCTAACTAGTATGATCCAGAAGGTTTCTTAGAGACAATGGGGTTTGTGTTAGGTGCTGTCAGTTGGACATTTTGGTGAGTGAAAGTAAGGAGAACATGTTAGGACAGGGAATAAATGGCATGAGAAAGTACTGAGGTGGATGAGCACAGTGGCTTTGGAGAAAGGTAGCTGGCTGGCTTGGCTAAAACAGAACACTTATTTTGGGGAGTAGCAGACAAAGAAAGGAAAGGTAAAAAGAAGGAACCATGGCATCTCAAAGTTTGAAAGGATCCATAGAGATTATCAAATCCAATTTCTGCTCCTCTTATTGTAACCCATTTATGTCCACACATGCAGAGCTTTCTTTATTCTGCTACCAGTGTATAGTATACACTATAATAAAGGGGCTAAATTTCTAATACAAGCCAACATAATAACTGTGGTATAGTACGTAGGAATAAGATTTGAAGTTTGAGCTCTGGTTAAATCAACTGCTAGGTAGTTAGTCTTGGATAAGTTTATTCAATGTAATTTATCTATAAATATAGGTATTAATATACTCACAGTGAAGGGAGGAAGAAAAGAAGAAAAATGTTTAAAGACAGAAAATGAAAAACCTGCAAAGCATATTGCTGCAGAGGTGAAGGTAGAGAGAATTCAAGGAAGGAAGAGGTTGTTAAATAGCATCAAATAAAAAAAAAAAAGGACAAGGTGGTTGAGAAGTGCCAAAAGCTACTGAATTTGAGAGTATGGAGAGTCTTAGTCCATTTTCTGTTGCAATAATAAAATACCTGAAATTTATTTATATCCGTCTAAAGAAAAGACATTTATTTGGGCCACAATTTTGGTAGCTAGAAAATGCAAGTAGTATGGTGCTCCATCTGGCTACATTGTAACGTGGCAGAAAAATGGAAAGCAAAGCAGCCATCTGCAGAAGGGGCATGTAAACAAACAAGGAAGCAAAAAAATGGGGAAGGGTCAGCGTCTTTCTTTTGTAATAACATGTTCTCTGGAACTTACCTACTTCTGAGAGACCCAACACACTCAGAGAAAACAGTATTAATCCATTCATGAGCGTGAAACCCTCATGACCTAATTATCTTCCCATCAGTCCCCATTTCTTAAAGGTTCCATCACCTCAATGTTGCCATCACTGTACAGCAAACTTCTAGAACATGGGGGGCAAACCATATTCAAACCATAGCAGAGGTCACTGGTGACCCTTAAGAAAGAAGCTTTAAGTCTGGAATCCCAGAACATTGGGAAGCTAAGGCAGGAGGATCACAAGTTTGGATTCAATCTTGGCAACTTAATGTCTTAACAGAATCTTGTCTCAAAATAAATAAAGAGGGTTGGGCATGCAGCTCAGTGCAATAGGTCCTTGGTTCAGTCTCCACTCCTGAAAATCAAAACAAAATAAAACAAAACAAAAACAGCAGCTTTAGTACAAAAGGGGAGAGGAAATTTGTAGAGAAAGGGCAGTGTAGGAGGGATGGGAAGCAAAGGAAAAAAGAATGTACAGTGAAGAACGGGAGCTGCAGTTCATTTTCAGTTTCACTTTATTTTCAGTGAAAGAGAGTGGGACAGAGTGGGACCATGGGTTTACCAGGTCAAGAGATGCAACGGCTGCATAATATCTTAGCTTAGAACGGAAATGGCTGCCAGTTCCTACAAGAACTTCAAGCCCTACCTTCCTCTTTGCATGATGTAGGATATGGTGACAAAAGAGGGCAATTTCTGCTCAAAAAACACGTTGCCTCTTCCTTTTGTCTAGTACTACAGAGGGAGAAAATAATATTATGCAATCTGCCCATTTATAGTATCACAAGAATGCCAGCAGAACAATGACAAGACATTCTCTGTATAGCAAAACATTACTAATTTGGACTACATTAATTTGGAATTTGTGGCAATTTAACGGGCTGGAGTTACCTTTGTACTGTTTACAAAGAAAGGTTTCACTAAACAAATAGTGTGAAGGAGATTTCAAGGGAGTTAATTTAGTTTGCCAGGGTCTTATTTCACCTATTTTAAAGAACATACTATTTTTAAACAACTTCAGCATATTCATCATATGAATGCAAATTGATTCTGCTCATTATAGATTAGTGTAATCTACTGTTAAAATCCTATATCTGCAACAGTTAACTTTGTTCTCACTGAATACATTCATTAGAAATAAAATGTTAATTCCTCAAAGTTAGTTCATAATTCAGATTAGTGCATGTCCTTTTCCCCATCCTCTTAAGTTAACTACATTTCAGGAAGTATTACTCTAAACTACAGCATTATTTATGAATAGAGACAAAAACTAGTAAGTGACCAAAAAAGGCCTCAGAGCAGCCAAAATAGATGTTTTAAACTTGGTACAATAAATTCCATGCACTCTATCCATGGCAGATTCCATGGACAGTCAACTTAGCTCTTAACATAGTACTAATGTGACACATCGACCAAGAGAGATGGAAAGGGTTTTTTCCTCTCTTTTTATAAAGTTCATAACTAATTGGAAGGACACTGAGAAGAGTAAGAAGTAAGTGCAGGTGGGAAACAGGATTTGTATAAAATGTAACTGTAATAACTTTAAAACTACCCCAATCCAGGATAATTTAGTGTGGAGGTAAAAGTCTCATATTCCTTAGTAAACCATGAAAGCTGTAATAGGGTATTAGAATGCAGTACAATAACTAATGACTGAAATTATGACCCTAAAGATCAAACAGAATTAGATTTTGTTGAATATATATGCTTACAAAAGCAGATAAGCTTACACACACACACATACACACACGCACGCACGCATGCACACACACATCCATAATAGTTAACCTAAAAATGCTGATGCTTAGAAAGACAAGGTTTATATCATATAATAATTATGATAATCAAATAGTGACAATTATTAAGTGGTAACTATGTATAGATACCATCCTTTACCCATATTATTTTAACTAATTCGCTGAACAAGCCTAAGAGGTAGATTTCATTATCACTTCTTAAAATATAAGTCAAAGAAAGTGAAACTCAGAGAAGTTAAGCAAATGACTCCAGGCCACAGAGAGAGACAGTGAGTGTGAGAACTCAGGGCAATTCTTTGGCTATTCACCATGCCTTTTTGTGTTCCAGAAAACACAGCTCCTTTCTTGAGGGCTCCGTATAGCTAATGTTTTGCTGTATGTTCATTTTCCAGACTTGTATATAATAAATATGCTGATTATCAGCAGAGAGAGCTCTGATATAAGAAAAAGATATGATATTGTGTTTATAAACTCCATTTTACAAGTTGAAAGTAAAATCATAGTTAAAAAAATGAACTATTTATTGGGACCATTTGAAAATCTCTCACATCAGGCTATGTATCAGAGATTCTATTTCCAAATGAGTAACCAAGAAACAAAAAGATGGCATCTTGAAATACCAAAAGATCAGTTAATTCTGGGTCCTCCTATTGTTTTCTTATTCTTTCTGGAGGAATTTAAAATGAGAATAGATCAACAGGACATATGGGCTGGGGTGGGGAGGATTGCAAACGAAGGTAAAAATTCAGTTGGCTGTTACAGAGGATTTAGGAGAATCTCTTTGCCAGCTGTGCCAAGAGAATTATAAGGGTATAAAATAAATGTAGGCATGATATACATTTGGAGGAGCAGAGGTAGAAGTACAAACGTATGCAGTTATCTGTGTTAGAAGTAAATTGAGAGTAGCCTGCCATATGTACATACAAAGACAAATGTACAGTGAAAAGTCACTCATACAATTCCTTCTACCTAAATTGATGCTCTTTATTCCTCTCTTCTTTTGAGTCTACCTATTCTTCAAGGATCATTTTTAAACGTCACTTCAGCCATGAAGCACTTCACAATGCCTAAAGCTAAATCAAATTCTCCCTTATTTCTTCTCCTAAAGGATTTTTGGCCCTTATACCTATTTGCCACAGCACTGATGATATTCTATCTTATTATTAGAGTTGTTCTTATATGTGTTTCCCTCTTTTCATTCTATTATGAAGACAGGGAACTTCTACTTTTTTAGTTCCTACAAGTCCTAGCACAATACACACCATACTAGGCTCTGGGAAAATGTTAACTAAATAGCACTGTCTTCAGAAACTGTGTTATCACCTAGCTTACCTGAAGGAGCATTTGTTCTCTTTCTTTTCTTGCTTGAGTCCCCTCCATTCTCAATGAGGCCTTCTGTGACCAGAGGGCCACTGGCACTACCAAACTGCAGGGGCTCGTTGTTGTTGGCAGGGTCAAAGGGCAGCTGGTTCAATCCTAAAGAAGAAAAAGAAAGCCAAAGTCCATACTCCATTAAGGACTGGGGTCATCTCCAGATTTCTTACATGAGCCACTAGTTGAAAAACTTTTTAAGTCTTCAGTGCCTAAGATAATAGGTGAATTCCTTAAAGACATTTGCCCTCTGCAATTTTTACAGATCTTGTTTATAAGTATAGAATTAAAATATAAGAAGGTGGTTCTGTCATTCATTAGATCCTTCCTGTTACTGTGGGAACTTAACATTTTTGGCCACAAGCTAGCCGTTGTTTTCTACTTCTTCCTTTAAAAAGAAAGGACTAGCTGGGCACAGTAGCATGGTTCTGTACTTCCAGGTACTTGGGAGATTGATGCAGGAGTGTTGTTTGAGCCTAGGAGTCAAAGGCCAGCCTGAGCAACAGAGCCAGTTTCTAAGAAAAGAAAAGAAAAGAAAAGAAAAGAAAAGAAAAGAAAAGAAAAGAAAAGAAAAGAAAAGAGAAAAGAAAAGAATCTTCTTTAAGGTACCAGTGGGAGTACCCATTCTTCCTTTGCAAAAGCTTGGGTTTGTATTCCTTGGATTATCTCTTAATATTTTCCCATTATCTTATTACAAGGTTTGTTGAACTGATGCAGATACAGTCATTAGACTATCTCGGTATCAAAGTCACTTCCAAAGAAAATGTACTCTTATAAAAAGAGAGAAACCATAATTCCATGCCAAATGAGAAAAGAAAACACAGACAGAGACATCTCAAGTTGGTTATGTAGTCGCTGAAATGATGGGGAGTTATGACTCAGGTTTGAGTGGTATTAATCTGATCTCTTGAAATGCTGTTGATAGCATGGTCACTTTACTAGGCACTGTGACTTCATATAAAAAGGCAAAAGGCATTTTCTACTCTCGAAATCCTTCAAATCTTTTTTTTTTAGGTTTTTTTTTTATTTGAGCGAAGAAAAACAAAACAAACAAAAACAACAACAACAACAAAAAAAGACGACATATATA
>RJWM01000913.1:0-13372 GCA_004363535.1 Dasyprocta punctata | reverse complement strand
CTTATACAGCTCAGCCAGGGATGAGTAGAGACAGTTTCTTACTCCTCTTGCAGCAGTACCTGGAATTTCAAGTGTTTCAATTAGGACTTCATAAAATGTAAAATCAAAATCTTTGTTAAAGCCCCAAGTAAAGACATCTATTTTAAGTCTTTTATCCACTAGTTCTCTAGTCCTATCAAAAGGGAAATCAAGTTAGCCTGATATGATTCATTCTTTAACCCCATTTTTCTGTGGCCATTAGCTGTATAATTCTTGAGGCAATGTATAAAACTATCAATAAAAAACTTGGAATCCAGTTAGTAAAAGGTCAACCAAATTTCAGTAAAATGAATGTTAAGATTCTAACCAAATGACTTCACATTATTGTTTTAAATAAAGAGTATCCACTAGCTGATATTTTCAACCCATATAAAAAGTACTATTTCTTCAGCAATCACACTCTACTTTGAACACATCCATTAAATGTCCTTTGGGACTTGTCAAACATCCATTTTTTCCATCATGTGAGTAACTAAAGGAAATAATAAACCTTGATTCTATATCTTAAGTCAGCTATTCACTGCATCACATCTGTGTCCTATTAAATCTCTAACATGACTAGAACTGAGTACTAGAAAATATTGATATCACGACAGATACTATTTTCAAAGAATACTAGATTTTTATATTATTCACAAATAAAGATGTTTGCTGCACTTGAGTAATCCCAGACCCAAATATGATTAGTGTGCTGTTCCCAAACTTCCCTTGGCATTTCTTTCCGCAATATCCTATTGATTAAAACAAGTTCCATGAAGACACAGTGGTATAGTGGAAAGAGCCTGACAGTTTTAAAACCAAGGTATGCTTTACTATCTAGTTTGGGGCAAGTCATGTAATCCTAGTCTTAGTTTCATAATGTATAAACAGGAGTGATAAAACTGCAAAAATGGTTCCTGCAAAGATTAACAAATATATGGTTAATTATATTATTCTTAGAATTAAAGAATTAAAGGAAATTATTCCCTGTCAGCTTGTAATCTTTTCTAAGGAGGATATCTCTTCCTCCCTTTACTCCCCCACAGCTATATCCCTTGTGTCTAGCACCATGCACATAGTGAATGCTGAATGAATGAATTAATCTTCAATGAGCTAGAGTAGATGACTCATTATATTAACCCATGTAATTAGAATAAAGACTTGGCAGTTGATAATCAAGAATTAATGCCATCACTGAAAAGTTCTGTTGCTGATTATAATATTACTTAAAATATTACTTAAAATAATTAGATTTTAAATGCACTTCCATCATTTGAGTACCATACTGTAAGATGGGTTAGGTGCTGATTATAAGAAATGCTCAGGCTTTAGGTTCCGATTAATGACTGTTAATCATAAAAGTCTTTATTTTGTCTTGCATGTGATAATTTTACAGAATAATATATTAGTCCATTTTACTGCCTTCTTAAGGAGTGTACTGAGGATCTTACAGTGCTTCAGAGGCATGGCCAATAAAAGGAGGCTAATAACAGTATCCAACTTATGGGACTGCTAAAAATATTAAATGAGATCATACATGTAGAAAATACTGCAACACACCTAACACATAGTAGATGCTCAATTAATCTGTATACATGTGTACACACACACACACACACACTCACACACACAGTTCTGTCTGAGGCATAACCCTGCTCTCCTACTTCTTGCTATTACTCAGGTTACCGTCATTTCCATTTCCTTTCAGAGTGAGCTGGGTGAGCTATCCAGAGCACAACCTGAGTGTTGCAGCTGAATGGATATGGCAGGGTCAATAAATATTAACTGCTACTATTATAAGATTGAATTTCCATTTTTAATTTCTTGAATTATTGATGTGTAACAAGAAGAGATTGATAGTAAAGAATTTGCCCTGATGCAAGGGTATATCCTACTTTCCTCATCGAATCTTTTCATTGCTGTTTGTAACTTTTTGTAAAAATTGAAGAAATTCAGGGGAAGAAATCTGTTGAATTAAAGGTATTCAGTTATAGACATTTGGCTATAATTTTGTCTGCTCTTTACTTGGTCCCAAGTGATAATGTGAGTGACTTTGGAATTTTATTCCTTAAAATAATGTACGGATCTTTCTGACACTGAATAAAACCAAAATTTCAAGCACTTTCTGTGTATTCACCTTCAAGACCCAGGTATGTAAAAACCCTGGTAATTTAGTGCAACACTTCACCCTTGTTTTTTGTAGGTAAAGATTTCCTATCAAGGAAAGAAAAACATCTCACTCAGCTGATTAATTTAAACACAAATCCACATTGTACATTATCCAAGATCTAACAGAATCTGCAAAGATTTATAATTCAAGAGCAAGGGTTACAGGGATAGCAAAACCCTGCAAGTCCCCAAGACAGCACCACATAAACCAATAACAGTAAACAAACAGATATAAAGAATTTTTTTATGTTGTGTGTATGTGACCTATAACAAATATTATTTTAATTAAAATAGCACCATTAAAATTATTTAAACCCCACAAAGAAAACCGTCACTTTAATGCCAAGAATTCTTGTTGGTAAAATTACAATGATGACATAAACATAAAATATTAGCAATTATCATATTACAATTCTTACCCAAAATACAGAATTTATCTTTAAATCTCTGATGGAAGCAATTCTTATCAGTTTCTACTAGGCGCGATCAACTGGAAAACATTAGATTTGAAAGAAACTTTTGAGGTTATTTATTATCTAATTCATTTTTTGTGTGATCCAGGAATCTTTATAAAATTCCTAACAGGCCTCAATCCCAGGGCACTTGTTTGTCTAGAGCCCATTTCTTGCCAGGCTCCCAGGCACTCAATTGGCTCTCCTCATCATTTTGGTGGTTTTGTTTTGTTTTGTTTGTCTTTTTGGGACAAGGTCTCACTATGCAGTTCAGGCTGGCTTTGAGCTCACTTTGTAGCCCGTGTTGGTCTTGAACTCTCAACGATCCTCCTGCCTCAGCCTCCTGAGTGCTGGGATTACAGGTGTGCATCACCACACCCAGCTTCCTCACCTTTTAAAAACTACCACCTGCACTAATTGGAGGCATTCCTTTTTATTTTCCCCATACTGCCAGAGGTGTAGAATGCATTTTGCTGAATTATCTTGCTTCTTGTCCCCAGAATGAACACACAAGATGTCTAACTTGTAAAGGATTCTACTGATAGTCACTGCAAGAAAAACAAATGAGAAGGAAAGGACACTAACAGAATAAAGTGAGAATTTTTCTAGTCTTACACATTTCCCTCAGCCCCTGCCCTTATTTCTGAGAATAAACTTAATAAAATTTTGCACCATGATCATTCTTTTCCATCACACCTTGTCCCCTTATCCCCCTCAAGCCCACAAAATTTAGTTTGTCCACACAGAAGCACAAATTGATAAAAATACGAACAGATAAGAAATATTAATGTTATAGATTTCTGTATCTTATGCTCACAATCAAATCCATGTGATAATGTAATCTTGTCTAAAACCAATTTGACTAGTGTAGACAGCTGACCATCTGTTATTTCACGTCCTGTCAAACCACAGATTATCTGACTTCATAGCACACATGAGGCCTCTTTAGAAAGTATGCATATTGGGGAAGGGTGGGGGAACAGTCCTTGGAGAATGACATTTCTCATCCAATGGAAGCCGGGGGTCAAACATCTCAGAATGATGTGTGGTTCCCAGTGAATACTCCAATCTGCAGGTCAAGAAATTCATATGCAATGATGTCTGTGGTACACATGCAAATGATCCCTGGGATTTGTGGAAAGCACTGAAGAATTTTCATGATTCTTGTGAAAGAAGATCAATGATTTCTTTATGTACAGTTGCAATAAGAGTTACTGTCACTATTTACTTTCCTGGGCTTTCCACTATCAGGCCAAATTAGGACCAATCTTCATGATGCAATCTAACACTTTTAATGATTGCCCCAGGTTATAGTACTGAAATTTGACCCTGTGGATCTGTGCCATCTTATTTGCAGCTGTGGCCCACAGACTCCATAGCCATAGCACAGAGACACAATTCTTTTCTGTATTAGTTCTGTTTAAAAACAAATATTTAACAAACATGTACTAATAAAAATAAAGATTAAAGTTTTAAAAGCGAATCAATAGATCAATCAATCAATATTTGGCCAGCTACAGTGGTAAATGGCTATAATACCAGCACTCTAGGAGTTTGAGGTAAGAGGATCCTAAGTTCGAGCCCAGCCTGGACAATTCAAACAATTATTTAAATTGAGACAGTAAAACCCAAACAAAAAGGGTTGGGGATGTAGGTCAGTATGAAGGGTATGGGTTCAACTCCCAGTATTGCAAAATAATAATAATTATTATTATTTTTTTAAAAATTTAAAATGCTCAAAATCCTGAGAAAATTAAAGGCAGCAATCTGCAGACAGTAACTGATGTTCAAAAGTAAATATTAATTTTTGGTAATAGGAATATTCTAGCTAATTTATCTGTAAAACAAATTTATTTAACCTGAATCTTATTTTCCATATGACTTTAGTTGTAAACCATATATTGGACTGTGTCATGGGAGGAAGGTGTACCAAATTAGTTTTTTATTTAAAACTTTTGGGAAAATGGATTGAGATAACACGCAGGCCCTGAACGTATTAGTAGATGCTTTTGTAGGATTTGTCCATCTCTGGAATTTCCTCCTCACTTTTGTTCACCCTCCCTCTTTCCTCAGTATGGGCCTGAAAACTTCTGAATACACATTTGCAGCTCTCCACAATCCAGCCATTTCTTTCATAGTGTAGAGGGAATAGTCACAATGTTCAAAACAGCTGGACTGCAATTCCTAAACTCATTAGCTGATGGGTTAGTAGTCAAAACAATGGAACATTTCTCAGTTTCAAGTCTTAACTCCTATCAAACAAATGAAACTTATTTTGTCAATTTCATGAATCAAATATTACATATAACTGGTTTAGGTAAAGCAAGGGCAATTGTAAAAGATTAACTGGTGAGTAAAAGTAATGGGAAAGAGATAAGAAAGGGAAGGGCAAAAATCCTGTTCTACTAAAGGGCTTGCTTGAGTGGCAGTGGATATAAAAACTCTCAGAGCAAAATTTAGGCTTCAGCCACCTTTTTCCAGGTGTGAAACAGGTGATAGAGAAGTTTTCACTCACAGTGAGTGATCTTTCAATCAACTTTTAGTAATTCCCCAAACTACTTGGTCAAGGCACTCAAGTCCATCATAAAAAAAGCTCCAACCATTTCAAGCTTTGTCTCTTAGTATTATACCCAGCCCCAGTTTACAATCTACTCCAACACTTTTCAGACATTTTAATGTGGACGTGTTTCCTGGGGATCTTACTAAAATGCAGATTCAGATTCAGTAAGTCTGAGTTGTGGTCTTCTTTTCTGACAAGTTCACAGATGCTGTTGATTTGGCTGGTGTGGGGATCTCACTTTGGTACTTTCTAGCAGTCACAAATCCATCTAGTACTTCTCTATTTCTACACCTTTGGTGCAAAGTGCTTCTCAATCTGCTTTTTATCCCTCCAGTAGTGGGGGGTCAAACTCAAGCATGCTGCACCACTGAGCTATATCCCCAACCTTCTTGAGAAATTTTTATTTTGAAATAGGCTTTTGCTAAACTGCCCAGTTTGGGCTTAAATTTGTAATCCTCTTACGTCAGCCTCTCAAGTAGCTAGGATTACAGGCATGCACTACCGTGCCTCACAAAGGCCTGTTTCTTGATTTCCAACTTATAAAATACTATCGTTTAAGCCCACTCTGAGCAACTTAGTGACTTATCAAGACCCTGTCCCAAATAAAAATAAATTTTAAAAAGGGGTGGGGATCTAGCTCAGTGTGAAGACTCTGGGTTCAACCTCCAGTAATGCAAAATAAAACAAACAAAACACATCACAACTACCCTTGCTTCAGGGTAAATCTCAGGGTCTATTTCCTTCATGGTGATATCTTTTCTTATTTACCTCTACCAAACCCGATATACACATAGCAATGGGCAAAGGTCATCACTCACCAGGGACAACACCGTTTGTTGTGTAAACAATACCATAGATATATACAGTATCCTTTTTTTAAAATTTTGTATCCTGTTTTATTACAAGGAATGAGAAACTTAGAGCACTGAAGTAAATTTCCCAAGGTCACACAGCTAATAAGCAATAGAAAAAAGAACTCAGGTTTTTTGCTGTATTCTAGCTCTCCTTAGATATTAATTTGTATCTTCTCTATGTATTTTAGAAGATGCCTTGTGTCTTATTTCTTTGGTTATTTTGTTTTATCCTCCCTTCACTCTTACCCTACCTTACCTCTTATCCCTACTAAGTTGTAAGCTCCTTTAGGACATACTTCATATTCAGTCATTTAAACCCACTTCCTCCAAGATGCCTGGTATGGCATTTTGTATAATAGTATAAGAACTCAAGAAATTTGTATTGAACTTTGGATAAAGTAGTTGTGTTGTCTACACCACATACCATCCGACCTGTTTCTAGGGGCAGTCATGAAGGGAAGAAGGAGATAAAGTATTGGGGTTCCTTTAGCATTTTTTCTCTATCCTAAGATTCTGAAAGTCTCTTTGAGGAGTGGTAATAAGACTATCATACCCTTAACCTTGTCTTATGGTTTGGATCTGAAGTGTCCTCCACAGGTTATAATGTTAAAACTGCCCGTGGTGCTACTAGAAGGTAGTGGAACTTTTAGGAGGTGGGGCCTAGTGGAAGTTGGATTACTGATGTCATTCCCTGGAAGGGACTACTGGATCACAGGGCCCTTCCTTGCTCTCTCTCCTTGGTTGCTGACCACAAAAAGAGCAGCTCCGCTCTACTACATATTCTGTGCTATGGTGTTCTGCTTTGCCACAACCCCAAATCAACAGATCCTATAACCATGGACTGAAACTTCTGAAACTGTGAGCCAAGTAAGTCTTTCCTGCTTTTATGTTGATTAGCTCTGCTATTTTGTCACAGCAAAAAAAAAGTGAATACACTTTGTCTCTGTATACCTTTTCTGCCCTTTCTGAATGACAAAGCAGTTTTTCCATTGACTAAGACCCTTATACAAGAACACTACAAAAGAGATCCACATATGGATCATCTGTTAATAGTTCCATGTGCACCAAATTACAGATCCTGCTTTACAAACTAGTCAAGAAAAGACAATTTCTAGAGATGTGTTTTCTAATACAATAGCCGTAAGTTGCCATTTAAATATAAGTTTAAATGAACTAAAATGGTTTAAAGTAAAAAGTTCATTTGTACTAGTCACATTTCAAGTGCTCAATAACCACTGGTAGCCAGTTGCTGTCACATTGAACAGCATAGATCTAAAACATTTCAATCATCATAGAAAAGTTCTACTGGATAGTGCTGCTCTAGCATCAGACTTAGATTCCAATCCTCATTTGCCACTTGCTAGGTATGTCCTCTATTAAATGTGCCACTTACAAGGTATATAAAAAAAGTCATTTGATCTCAGAAGGTTTCTGCATTGTACAGTAGGGATGATAATGTCTCCTCTTAATGGGAAGGAAGAAAAATCAATGAATTTGCCTCAAAAATGAAATAGGAACATTGGGATAGTGTGGCTCCTTACGACTACAGACTGCATACTATATATGGTTTGGAAGATGTTAGCTTTGCATTCCTTTTCTAAGGCATTTTTTTCTTCCAGATAACGTATAGCCATTAAGGTAAATCATTCATAAACAAGGCTGGAACTAGTCAGTGATTGTTCATTGCTTAGACTATGTCTAGGATAGGAGACCATATTTGTCACTACCTTGAACTTTTCAACACAAACATATGACAATTTCTACTTGTAAGTGAAATGCCTCCTTCCAAAGTTTGAATACCAGTTCAAGCTGGGTGCTACACTACTGGAGTACTGCTAGCAATGACACTGGAGTTGTGATGGAGAAGGACCATTTCTCTAAATCCATATTTTCATACACTCTGTGCTTTTCCACTGTGGCTGATATCTTCAGGCCTGGTAAAAATGAGTTATTTGAGAAAAGTTTGAACTAAATTTGTTAAAGTGTTTGAGTTCTGTGAGTATGAAAGCAAAATACATATTTCCAACTTCAAGAAGAAGAAAGCTTCAGGACTATTTCCCCCTGTACAATTTAAGGGTTTGGAAACACAGCAAAATCACATTCCTCAATGAAAACAAGGTTCAAAAAATGTTGATTTGATAAAACAGTGACAGATGGTAGAGGAGCAATCTATCATTTTCCTTAGGATAAAGTCTGGCAGTCTTCAGGGAGAACTGAGAAGAGAAATCTTTATTTTGCTGTAGTTTAGCCTTGGGAACAGTTACAGCAACCATTGTTTCTTTCTCATCTTTGGAGGTGGGGAGGGGTAGAGAGATGGTGATTCATCAGTGCCTGCTTTGAGCTGGCTCCAAGCCATGCTGAAATTTCTGTTGACCAATTTTCCACCTGAGTGACAGGAAAAGGGCAGGGTCCTAACACACTCACCATTAGGTTATCTACTAAGTACTTGCCTGAGAATGTGTCCAAAGGTACTGTATTAAGGGTGTTTCTCTTTCAATAAAATAAATAATTACAAATTTCAGAGCCCAAGGACAGAGAGTTGTTCTGGTATTGAAATTAGAGTCTATCTTGTCAGATCTGTAATGAGGTCTTCCCTTCAGGCTGATTGATTTCATAAAGCTGAGGCAATTATCAAAAGGAAGCACAGTTCTCTCTGCAGAAACCACTCCAGTGGTTTTCAAAACTAGTTTGTCAGCTAGATCTGGTCAGGAGCCTAGGCTGAGCCAGCCCTTTCAGTAGGAACAGTTACAACATTCAGAGAACATTAATTTCTGCTAATAAATTCTTAAAATGCCAGTAAATAAGCTATAAACAAGGTTCAGCAAAATAATTTCACATGATGTGAGTAAGTCAAAATTGAAGGTGCTATCAGGTAAATCTGCATTTTAGTGTAAAGTGCTTTGAAGGTGAGAGTGAAAGCTGGAGCTCTTTTGGTCTCTGGAGAGTTAATTTTATCAATTAATGCTATAAGGATATTGATATCCTTTAAGACTAATGCACTACACGAATAACATCTGTATATTTGCTTTTCACAAAATGTACACACTAATTTCACCAGATTTCCTTTCTTTGTTTATTTAGCCTTCATTAACTATTTATCCAATCACTGTGCTCCAATTTTAATTACCTTCTAATTAACCAATGATGAGTCTGTGATTTAGCATTCTCTAAAGATAGAACTACATACTACAGTAAACCTTCACTTGCATGTCAAAATTTCTATCCTGCCTCCTTCCCCCCACCCCATTAATTTTGCTATATTATATCATTAATGCCCTGGAGTTATGCTTACTGCATTCCTAATTTTTGATCCCCATATAGATTAGTTCTTTAAAAATGTATGATAAACAGCTCTCGCTGTTAACTGTGCAATTAAAAACACAGGAGAAAGAGATTCCTGTAGTATGCTAATGCATCTTTATAGATACATACTTCCCCTATAACAACTCTACCTCAGGCTTATCAATACGGGGTATTGACAAGTGAGCTAATTCCTTTGGAAAAGCCCCTGACAGCAACAAAGTCAAATCCACTGCTGAGAAAGTTATAATCTGGTCCCAGAGAAGATAGCATGACTGTAAAGAGCTATAATCTGGTCCTAGAAAAGAAGGCAAGACTGTAAAGGGAAAAGCCTGCAAAAAGAACTAACTAATCAGTGTTTGAAACAGGTCTTACCAATACTGCTACAGAAAAGAATGAGTAGGCCTTAATTCTGCTCAAGCCTGAAGTCTAACTGAGGTATTCAATACACACTGGAGTGAACAAGCCAAGGAATCAGTATTGACTGATAGTCTCTCCATATTCATCCAGTTTATTCAAACACTTCTGTGTGCACAGCAGTGTCCAAGCCTGAGGACTTTAGGATTTGATAAGGCAGTTTCTTTCTTCAAGGAGATCACAAGCAGAAAAAAAAGCAGCAAGTTTCCTCCTATCGTTTCCCTCAGTTTTATCTCCTATCATTTCCCTCATGTTTTCTTAGCTTCATTCATGACAAACTTCTCAAAAGTCCTCAAACATGCTATGTGCTTTTACTTTTCTGAGTTTCTGTATATTTCCCTCTATGTGAACTATAATTTTCCCTTTTCTCCAAATGGAGGAATTTACTCATGCTTCAGAACCTTCCTCAGATGTCCCCTGTTCAGTAAAGGTTTCCCTAGCTCAGAGGTCCTCTCCACAATAATACACAGAGCCTTTTTTATCACAGCAATTATTATATGACCTCAGAATTCACTCTGGATGTGTGTGTGTGTGTGTGTGTGTGTGTGTCTGTGTGTGCATTTGCATGTGTGTATGTTCTAGGTGGAGAGCTGTCACATCTGATCTACTCCTTAGAAAAGTCACTCTAATGGCAGGATACAGACTACATTGGAGGTGAGAAGGCATCTGAGGCAGAGACAAGTTAGGAGAAAACTACAGTGATACAGTAAGAGTTGACAGTAGCATGAACTCAAGACAGCAGAAGAAGGATGGAAAAAAATTGATTTTTGAGATACTCTTGAAGCAGAATCATCTAGAATTAGTGCCTGACTGGATTTGAGAGTTGAGGAGAAGAGAAGAGCCCAAGATGACTACATTTAAAAACTTTCAACCACAGTCTTAAAAAAAATACAAGGTATGTGAGCTTTCATTTATGAAAAAGCACAATCCATTGGAGGCATATCCACTGAGCTATGCTGAAAAATAAAACCCCTTCCAATCTCTATTTACCATGGCATAAAGGCTGCCTGGAAACACCAGAAAATAGCTTACACTTGACCTTTCCAATATATTCTTAACAAAGCCTGTCAGAAAATACAAATTCATCCAGGAAAAAAAATAATGGTTTAAGAGGCAGGATAACAATACCATTAGGCTAAGGACAGTAAAAAACATTTTAATAATACGTCTCAGGGTTGGTTTATTTTGTCTACAGCATTTGGTGACAAAAGTGTCTTTGAAGGTCAGGAATACTTTACAGATTCCTTTGCATTCTCCCTTCATCCTTCTTTCTTCCCTCCTCCTCCAAAACAACTCCTCAAAATGGTCTTATTAGAAAAACTTGCATTTTAATAGCAGTTGTCTTTTTGTTATTATAGTATGTTGGATTAAGCTGACAATTCTCCTTTTAACAATACTCAAAGAACGCTTGGAAAAATTAATGCTATGTTGTTTTCCTCCCTGCCAAAGAATATAGCAATGTAATTGTCTCCTGAAGAAGAGGCACTCTAATCAGCTTTAACTTTAAAGTAAATTCATTTCAGGAAGATGCTCTGAGACAACCAGCAGAGCAAATCAGAGCTCCTAGGAGACTGCAAAGTGATGGATTGAGTGGAAGAGAATGCCATAGTGGAATTCAATTCCATGAACATTTTCGACTTAACAGTGTATCTGCAGCAAAACAGCATTCTATGAGAGTTACAATCATGTTACATTCTGGAAGGTAGCTCTTAAATACTGTATAGATTCTTTTTGTGATTGTTTTGGCTTTTTTATTAGTACATGCACATCTATCATGGGGAGTGGTACATGTACATAACACATCTTAATTCTTATTCATCCTCCCCCACTTCTTGCAATTCTTGGTCTGCTTTCCATTTGCAAAAGTTCTATTTCCATTTTTTCTTCAGTTAATTTTTCCCATTCCCTTTATCATCTCTTGTTCATCTTCCCATTTGAAAAAGATCTCCCTACTTCCTATTACCTATCTTTTATTTTGCACTTTTTAAATTTTGAGTCTTAGCACCTAAGTGTCCTAGGCAACCAGAGGAAGCAAAAGTACATCTAATTATTTCAACTAAATAGAGGAAACTGTTGTACCAGACAAATTTAAACTATAAAAGCATACAGTAGCAACTTTCCAAAAGTGTGTTTAAAAAGCTGTAGATAAACAAAGACCTAAATATCTTAATCTTACTAAATTCCATGGGGTCTTGTAATGAGTATCAAAAACCAAGGTGTTACTCGCTTTCAGAAGATAATATCTACATTCATTTCCTCCCTAATTGAATCCATTGCCACCCTCCATTGTGGTTGTTCTGTTATTATATTTTAGAGCCCTGCTCCTTAGGCTTTTGGAAACATCCACTGTAGATAGATTTGGATTGGTAAATTTACAAGCTCGGAATTTCTTGGAAATTGCGTACTTGCTTGGGATGATGGGGAAAGGAGGAAACAGAATAACAATGAACTAAGGCCCTGAAAACCCAGCCAGGGTGCCTGGCCTCCTGGGCAGATGCCAATCACAACCATATAGCTATAGTACAAGGAAACCAACTCTATTAAAGTCTTTCCTTTGGGCTTCTAAAAAGCAATTGTTTTCTCTCACACGTGTGACCTAAATGTGGTTTTCTGCAAAGAGTCTAAAGCAGCTCCCATGTTCTTTAGATTTTTACCAGCTATTGCCTCCCTCAACCTACTCCCTGATCTCATACATTTGTTAGGAGTGTCCCAGAGGAGATTGAGATTTTAAGGCACCATTTCCTTGTTGGCTACATATTGAAATCACCTGGGGAATTTTTCAAACATACCAACATTTGGGCCCTACACCCAGAAATTCCAATTTATTTGGTTAGGGTGGAGCGTACACATCCAGTTTTTAAAAGCTACTGGGGGATTCTAATATGCAACTAGGAGAGAGAACTATGGCTCTAAATGGTTTTCTAATTTCAGGCCAGCAAATGAATATTCACTGCCCAAGTCATTTTTTAAGTTAAAACCAGATAAAAGTTAGAAGGCAATTTCATACATTCATCACCTACAACATGCAAAAAAATTATTGGCTGTGTGGCATAAATGTTAGACATAATTTGTTCAGTTTATGGTGTTTTTAGGATTTCCCTTTTGAAACAAAATATTAGAAGGTTTACTGGCAAAAACAAACAAAATTATGTGGAAAATAAGGCAAAGTATAATTACAGGATTATGTTTTTTTCTTTCTTTCAGGAGAACAGGTTTAGCATTTCCAACACTGCTTCAAATAAAAGGCCTCCTTAAGAATGTTACTAACTGTAAATCTGCACTTGAAATGAAGTGTGGGAAAATGTTGTTTGAATACCAAATATCTTCTAAATAACTTCCCCTTGATTAATATTATTTAGAGCTAAGTATTATCAAAACTCAGAATTAGAATCTAATGCTAAAATGCTAAAAAATGTCCAGTACGGTAGAATGAATTACTCTAATTGACCAAAGCATTGCTCACATATGAGACATTTCAAAATGTAATGATTCAATGACCAAAATTCCTGTCTTTCTCTGCCAAAGTTATAGGGACTGCTATTAAAGCCAAGCATGGAGGGCCGGGAGTTTGGCTCAGTGCCTTAAGCGCCTGCCCTGGCAGG